>JAWPHD010008903.1:0-109893 GCA_037043455.1 Cyrtodaria siliqua | reverse complement strand
GTATAACAAAACTTGAATGCTGATTACAAATCCTCGACTCCTTCTTGAGTAGTTTAACAAATAACTTAACAATAAATAGATAAACAGAAAAGACAATAAATATGGCTACATAAATATACATCATATATTAAAACTACAAATTTAACAAAGAAAAGACGATAAAGAAATTTAAGTATTTTCTCTTCTTTAACATTAATTGTCCAAGTTTTATAATAGAATAAATGCTGAAATTGTTATCGATAAATATCAGGTCAATAACGTCTAGCTGCAACATGTTTCTAACACTTGGTTAAACAAGATGGCATATAGAAGAGTTTATTTACATATTTCACCTACACATTTGTCCCATCAGCTGAGTTCATTTGTCTATGTGATGCTTGTCAGGGTTTTAAGGAGGGTCGAAACTGCCGAAAAATGGACTTTTCCGAGAGCCCATAGCGTTGTGTATTGATTACACAATTATTCGAAGGGATCTGCTACAACATCCATGGAGTTGTCGGAAAGTCCAAACAAATTATTAACATCAAGCATCATAAAGAGAAATATAACTAAAACAAATCTTACACTGTACGGAAACTTACACACGATAATCTGCACAAAAGCTTTTTTTATATTGTTTAAATTGAACTGTCAGATGTAACTGACATTTTTCCCCTGTTTAGGACACGTTCATATTTCATTCATTTATATTTTGTCTATATATAGTCATTATTCTTCCCTTAAAAAAATAGATGAATTCCTGTTCCAATTTATTTTTATTTTTACTTTGCTGAACTTGAGTGCAGTTATCATGTCTACTCTACTGGCTATGAGGCGCTGAGCTATTAAAAAGGGTATAAAAAGCTTGACTTTATTTTGCAGGTTGTCTCAAAGTCAGTCTGCAGTAAATGCAGACTGCTTTTTTGATTGGTTAATACTGGGGCACCTTCTGGTGATCTCAAGCTCTGATTGGCTCAGGCGAGATCATGTGACACCGGAGCACTCAACAGTATATTTTCTATAAATAGCACCATTCTCACCTCATTTGCATATGAAGCTATGCGACAAGAGGTTCATCTGGGGGGACATCAAATGATTTTGAGTCCTCTACCAGAGATCCTTTTTGATTTGGTAAATGAATTAATGAACTCGAACTGCATAAAATTTGCATCCATGCAGTGAATTCGAAAAGGTTTACTTTTGAACTCAAATTATGTATTGTATCACTTAATAAGATGTTACAATTTCAAATTGTACAATACACAACAAGCTCGGTTTTGAACTCAAAATTGCGTCAATGCAATTGAAAAACAAGATATTACAATTTCATATTGCACCATACACAATGAGCTCGGCGGAACATGTTTCTTCGCCGATGTTATTTACGATTTTACAACTATATTCACCGTCATCATCCTCGCAGACATCTTTAATAATTAGTGAACATGTTCCTGTGTTAGTATTCTGAATACAATGACGTGGATCTTCGTAAAGGATGTCGTCTTCGAAGTACCAAGTTACTGCGATGTCTGTATTAAACTCCACGTCAAATCTCACAGCGTCACCCGGAAATGCTTTAGAGTCTATCATTTCCTTCGTGAATACCGGGTGAATGGATTTCGATGATTTTGATCGACTGTGATTGTTATTGTGATTGTCACCATGGTGATTTGGAGGTTGTGAAGCACTGGCACAATCATTGCACGAATTTGCAGTTCTCACTGATTCGTCTTTGTTTTCTGAGTTCTGATTGGTTGGATACTCATTATTTTCACGATTTTCACTTCTTTTCACTGGGGCAGAGTTCAATGAAATGTTTTTAAATGATTTATTATTTGAATTTATGTCCTTCGTCTGTTTATCTGAAACGATGTTATCAGCTTTATCCTCTGATATAACTGTTTTTGAAATTCTTCCATTAATCTCATTGGTTGGATTTGATTTCCCATCATTCTGATTGGTCAAGCCAGCAATTTCTTCCGTTTCGCTGACCTTCAATGGATTTAAAACATTTTGAGCATCAGACGCACTTTGTGAACCCGATGATGATAAGCTACTACGTGTACTAGACGACTGCGAACCACTATTAGTAGCAGACGACTCGTTGGCAGACGACTTACGAGTGATTAGTTTCTGCAAGGATGTCATTCTACCCAAAGCACGAATAGCGTTGCCAGTTTTCTGCAGAGAAAAAGAAACCATCACCAATGAGCCAAAAGCAACACACACATATATAGCATTCTACAATGATCACACTTTCATGCAAATATTACAAATACCGTATTTTCCATAATAGAAGCCAACCCCACCTTTAAAAAAAAGAAAAAAAAGAAAAAAAGAAAAATTAAAACATCTTTGGCCGTTTGTATTAAAAAAATTCCCACACAAAAAGTAATATGGATAAATTTTCATTCTTTTGTATAACCCTATTATATATTTTTTTAATTTACTAGACCCCATTGTCATTTTGCATAGCACCCGCTACTATTAGGGGAAATACGGTACTGAAAATTCTTAGGCAACAAAATGTATGTTTACAGGATTAAAATTCATGTCTTCCACAGTTGATTTGAGTGCCGAAGCCTCTGATATAACTGTTTTTGAAATTCTTCCATTAATCTCATTGGTTGGATTTGATTTCCCATCATTCTGATTGGTCAAGTCATACACAAAACGAATAAAGGACTTCAAGTTACATTTGTGTGTGCACCAGCAAAGTTTACACTTCCATAAACTACAGAAAACATGAATTGAATTATTTAAATGCCAACAATTTTTTTGATTAATATGTTGCAGCTGAAAATATGTTTAAAGGTCATTTTTTAAAAGTTCAAATCTCCCTACTGTGAGCCATATCGGAGCCTTTGTTTTCTACATAAAGTACAATGTTGTTAAATATCCGAGAGGTGTGATTATTCTTTACGACTGTCTATCCATGCATGAATCTAACATAGTTGAACCTCTGATGTCATGTCTTTCGTTTTAAACGATTTTAAAAGTTAGAAAACGCAAAACAAAAATTAAGTTATGTTAAAGCGTTACGTTTGAACAACAAATTTAAATTGTTAAAAACAAGGGATGATGGGAATACTGCAATATAAGTTGTGAGAATATGTATTATATTCAATCTCTCGAAAATGTGTGTACTATATTCATACATAGTCTTTGTCAGATAAGAAATAAAATATTTCCAGTGGGTTTATATTGTGCGAGATCAAAACCTGGTGGTACCAAACCATACATTTTATTTCCAAAATGTGCAAACTAAAAAGGATTTTACGAAATTTTAGCCAGATTGGTTCCTAGCACAAGCCTTTACTTTTATCATTACAAAACAAAGTATCAAACGCGACAGCGAACTCAGGTCTTCCAAAAAGTTTTGCTACTGGTTGTAATATTTGGCAGTGTAATAGAAAACCTTTTAGTATTGAATTTTCTCTTGTTAATACCACTCTGTAATCATCACTCAACCCAAACTTCCGATAATGTCGCGATTCTGCATTTCGTTGCAAGAGAAAATACCGTAGCTACTCTAATATAATAAAGGCACACACAACACTCTTTTAAATTTACTATTTTCAAATTAATGAAAAGATACAGAGAGAAAACAGATTGAACAGGCATCCTGTTACTAAAAGACAACTTTCAAAAAATAGTTCAGCAAGAAGTTGACTGAATAGTGTTTTGAGTCATTTTCAGCATATTTTAAGCTATAATCCTATGACAGGCAATTTTATTTTTATTTTTTATTTTTGTTTTGGAGGCAGATCAACCACTTTTTCCTGGGTAGAACAGTACTGTATACCTTCCGCTATCTGTCAGCAAGAAGTTGAGATGTGAAGATGAGGAAAAAATAATTAAAAACAACAACACTGCCCCAAGTGCAAACTGTAACTTTTGAAGGAACGCATGCATATTCTAAAGTTATGTAATAGGTATTTTTTGGCAAATTCTTTGTGAAAAGCATTATGATTGGAAGTTGCACACTGGTTAATAAACATTCACTTGAGAGATGAATACAAACAAACCTTTCTTAGATCTGTTCGCGTAAAACAACAGATATTTGTTTCAGAAAATGAGTCCATATCTATTCATTAATATTTCTTGTAAAATAACATGCAGTGGTGGGTAACGCAAGGTTTAAAGATTCATATAAATACTGTTTTTTCAAGGTACACATCTTTACTTAGTTGTTATTATCACACAAAACAAAAGTCTACATGTATATCGAGTCAAAAAAGTAAGTGTGCATATATATTTTTGGAAAAATTCAAGAAGTTGTAATGACAAATTTAGCAAAACAAGTATTTACCCTTAACCCGCTTAGCATGACTATAATAGCCTTTATCCGTCTGCTATCAGTCATTTTCCCCAAAACACCCCTTTGTCACATAAATGGAATGGTCTTAATTCAAAGAAAGACCAGTCCATTATAAATATGTAGCGGGTTAAAATATACAAAATGTATACATTAATAAAGTAGTGATACTTCACTTACAGAGTTATTCGATAATAAGAGTAGAACACGGTTCCCGGATTCCTATGTTTCCTTCCCCTCTCTCTGGGGCAGCTCTAAATAACCTATACTGTGTCGATGAGCCAAACAACATTCAATTCAATTAACTTACAGAGTTTGAGTTCCTCAAAGTCAAAAAAGAGTAAAACAAAAATTGCAAAACTCTTAAAGTTAATTTTTTTTTTCATGCAGTCGAATGGAAAACATTTATCTTGTCAATCAGTGGTGTAGCTGCACTAAGGCACTGCAGGCCCAGCTGCAGATTGGCCTGGGCCTGCAGATTAGTCTGGGAGACGAACATTTTGAAAATGCCAAATCTGCAATAAAAACTGCAAGCGGGGAGGGGGTAATGATAAGCAAAAAGAAATTTATAGTTGTACACTTTCTTTTTTTGACTCATTATAAACCGAAAAGAAAAAGAACGCATAATGGGTATTTCCGCTATATATTGAATGTTTAATATGCTACTGTTAATGGAATGGTACAGGGCGACATTAGGCCTGTCCTTTCAGAAAGAATGTTTGAACAGCACCAATGGTTACCCCTTTAAACTATAAAGTTTCATTATCGACAGAATGCGCATTTGTCTCAAGCAGTTGAGCAAACTTAGGCTTAAAATTGCAATCTCTTAACATTAAACACAATACTGAAATGGCTTGAATTTTTCAAGCGAAATTTCAACATTTATGAATTTTGTGTAACAAAGTGTATAAAAAGATTAAAAGGTCTAATACATGACAGAGTTATCCTTTCTGCAATTAGTTGTAGCCCCTTTTTGTACAAACACGATGAGATATATCTGGAATATTACGTGGAATTAGGTGTGTATAATAAGGTGTAGGCAATTTTTTAATTATGCGTTTCTTTTTCCTTTCAGTATATATCGTTATCATGGCAAACAAAGGTCGTGACTTATACGTTATTATCACCAAGACACTCCCATCTCTAATCTATGATCACACGCAAACACAGCCACGTCAATACATACCTGCCATTTACGACGCAGCATGAAGCGTTTGAGGTTCTTGGTGTTGATCCGTCGATTTTTCATGTGTGCAGCGTCCTGGGCCAACCATCTGTGTTCCAGGGCCTGAATGGCCGTCATACGCTTTCTGGAATTGAATTGTTTATTTAATAGCTGATCAACACATTATCAGCGTATTCATAACTGTCACATGACATCATCAAAATAATTTGACCAATCAGTGATCAATAAAAAGGACCCCTCCACATACTGATATGGGGTACTCAACTGACTTTAACCCTTTATAAAATAATTCACAAAAGTAGTGATAATTATATTAAAAGGTTTTATTTTGTATGAACAATTAGTTATGTTTCTTCTTTCGGTTCTGCCTTATTTTAAAACACCAGTGTGAATACATTTTAATTTAAATTATGGTCAAACATTTCGATTTTTCGTATAGAGAATGAGGATAAAGTCCGAGTAAATCCCTTTCTTTTCACCTACTGAATATCTCAACATCTTGAAAATTTGGCATAGTTTGAATGCATAATCCAATAATCCAATAACATTTCCAAAAACTTTGTTAGCTGTTTCATTTTGTGTTTTAATAATCGAAGTCAGCCTTTACATATTTACAATCTCGCCTCCAATTTACCAACCATTCTTCAAACTATTCTTAGACTTGAGCTCAAGTACTCAAATTTCATTCACAAATATTCCCATCACCTTCAAAGATAAACAATCGTATGAAGTTGCAACTGATTAGTTATATCATATTTATACATAACAGCTTGTTATGAACGTTTATCCTTTAAACTTTTAGAAATATTTGTGAATGAAATTTGCATACTTGGGCTTAAGTCTAAGAATATTCTCAAGAATGGTTGGAGTTTTGAATTCAAGGCCGGCTGGACAGCGTCTGAACAGTAAGCTGTCATTCGGAAAAGTAATATTTAGCTTACCCTTTATTCTTTACCAGCAGACATTCTATAAAGTGTTTTCCGTCTTCTGAGACCATGTCAAACGTCTCGTCTTCAAAATCAAACTCGCCTTGAGTAACATTGGAGAGCGTTTCCGCGTCAGAGTCGCCCATAAATGGGGATAACCCTGTCAATCTGTTGTAGAAATAATAAAGCATTGCAAGTTCGAGACAAAAATGATCATCTTCTTAAGAAAAAAGTCTAAAAATTTAACTGAAATAATCACATCATATTAAGTGACATTAATCTCAGAGGGAGATGAGATGAAGGATAATGTTTTTCTCATCAGACATGCCACCATCCGGGATGGAACCCGCGAACTGCAGAGGTCTGTAGCTCTAAAGTGCAAAGGCTTTATCCACTAAGCTATTATAAGGCCACTTTAACAAAATTGAGACTGAAAAGAAATTTATAAATAAAGTAAGAAATATACTTCAAGTTTAGTGTACTTACAGAACGTAACAAATGACACCTATACTCCACATGTCCGTGGTGTACTTACAGAACGTAACAAATGACACCTATACTCCACATGTCCGTGGTGTACTTACAGAACGTAACAAATGACACCTATACTCCACATGTCCATGGTGTACTTACAGAATGTAACAAATGACACCTATACTCCACATGTCCGTGGTGTACTTACAGAACGTAACAAATGACACCTATACTCCACATGTCCATGGTGTACTTACAGAACGTAACAAATGACACCTATACTCCACATGTCCGTGGTGTACTTACAGAACGTAACAAATGACACCTATACTCCACATGTCCGTGGTGTACTTACAGAACGTAACAAATGACACCTATACTCCACATGTCCGTGGTGTACTTACAGAACGTAACAAATGACACCTATACTCCACATGTCCGTGGTGTACTTACAGAACGTAACAAATGACACCTATACTCCACATGTCCGTGGTGTACTTACAGAACGTAACAAATGACACCTATACTCCACATGTCCGTGGTGTACTTACAGAACGTAACAAATGAAACCTATACTCCACATGTCTGTGGTGTACTTACAGAACGTAACAAATGACACCTATACTCCACATGTCCGTGGTGTACTTACAGAACGTAACAAATGACACCTATACTCCACATGTCCGTGGTGTACTTACAGAACGTAACAAATGACACCTATACTCCACATGTCCGTGGTGTACTTACAGAACGTAACAAATGACACCTATACTCCACATGTCCGTGGTGAAGCCTATCTCGTCATAGTTCACCACCTCTGGAGCGATGAATTCTGGGGTGCCAAATAACACTCGTGTACTCTCACCTGGCTTGTAAAATCTGAAACAGCGAATATGTAACATTATCACCCGGTTTGTACAATCTGGAACAGAAAATATGTAACATTATATGTTAGGGGTGATCATAACCAGACGTTCTAGAAGAGGTCATATTGAAAGGGACACACAGAGCAATCTTACTGTTTTAAAAACTCGCGGCTTTCTATTAGTTTTTCTACATGACATTCATATTTACAAATCATTAATATTAATTATTTGTAAGCTTCAAATCAAATTCGTTTGCATAATAAATTATACATGGTTAATTATATTGTGCCAATAATCACAGGTATTGCGTAATTTGGTCACTACTAGTAGAGGGGATGGGGGGTAGTAGTGACCAAATTACGTGCCGAATACCTGTGCCAATAATATATTTTAAAGTTAAGGTAGAACAACGAGGAGCAATTGAAAACTATCAATTTTATTATCTATAGATTCAAAGTAAAATAAAATATTCATATCAAGCCCGTAGCTATGCAAATTTAAGAGTCTCGAATATAATTGTCTTACTTAAAACAGAAGATATGGCCTGGGAATGCACTAAAATGCAGGAAATTGCATGAAGAAAAAAACGTCAGGGCTGGCTTTGGGCCTGCATATATATTCATTAAAGGGGCTATTTAAGAATATTTTTTTTGACGTTTTTCAGAAATGCTATATAAATCCTAGAAATTTCATCAAACTGGTATATAATATGTATATTATACATATATAATATTGTTATTATCTCTGAGCTAAAATTGAACTATTCAACACCTGACACTGAAATGTATACCGCAATGATAAGACGATTTTAAAAAAAATAAACAACTAAGTGCACAAATTGTTTTATACCTTGCCAGGCCGAAGTCGATAATTTTGATTTTATTGCTCTCGTTTTTCACACACAGGATATTCTCCGGTTTGAGATCGAGATGAAGGATATTCTTGTTATGCATATAGTGGACTGCGTCCAGGATCTGTCTCATAAATTGGATACAGTCTCTTTCTGTGAGCTCGAAGTCATCGTCAATAACGCGCTCGAATAACTCTCCGCCTCCAATGCTGAAAATATACATAACTTGTTATGTAAACATCATAGAATGTTACTGATACATGCGAGCTCTAAAATATTGTCATTGGCCTTATGGAAATTCAGAAAATACATAAATATATGAAATCATTACATTAAAGGAAAGCACGGCAATCTCGAAGTTTTTGTCCATCGTTGAAATTAGCGTTTCGATTTATTAATTTATTAATTTAATTTAAATCTGCGTGCATATAATTAAATAAAATGTCGTGTTTTCACTGTTTCTTCTTATTCTACCATAGGTTTAAATATATTATTGGTGCAATATAATCAACAGTTAGTAATGTGTAAAAACAATTTGCTGTACACTATTCTTATAATTAATATTGATTGAACATGTGCAAGTTATATAGAAAAAGTAACGGGACACTGCAAGTTTTCAGAAAATCAAGATTACCGTGTGTCCCTTTAAGTATAAATTGTTCGAAAATGTCATTTGAAGAGATCATATCTTTTAATTAATGATATTTTACAAATACATGAATAGGAATTGTATGTAAAGGCACATTACTGCCAAATAAAGAATATTTGAAATAATTATTACACCGTGTATAAACCAATAGTCAGTCAGGTTTAATTGATAACTGGTGATGATCATGCACAATTTATAAACTTATGAATGATGCATCTGTAATTGTTAACCGTTAACCCCCTATATATATAATGACTGTTCTTTCTTTGAATTAAGACCATTCCATTTATGTGATAAAGGGGTGTTTTGGGAGAAAATGACTGATCAGCAGCTGGACATTGTAAACCCTGATCAGTTTGCGTGTTACTCGCAGGCTGATCTGGGTTTACAATGGGCGCAAAGGCTATTGTAGTCGTGCTTAGTGGGTTAAGGCTATTGTAGTCGTGCTTAATGCTATGTCTTCCTTGTGGCCATTTTTAATCAAATTACGAGTTATCCACTCAAAGATCATTTGAACCATCCTTACATTTGGATATTTAAATTGTGAAATCATTACTTTATGGACAGAAATAGAGTTTCCCATCAGGTATGCATTCGCCAGGGAGCGAACCCACATGGAGCAAATGTCTATAGTTCTTAAGTGCAAAACCGTATAAACTGCACGAACGAGGTCGCTAAAATAAAAGAAGTAACATATTATATGACCTAAATCTTCTACTCACTATTCCATGACGAGTATAATTTTTCGCGGAACATCAAACACGTCCCACAACATGAGGATCTTGGGGTGTTTCAGCTGGTTCATTACGTCCACCTCGAGGTGAATCTTCTTCTTTTCTGAATCTCGGCATTTCAGAATCTTTGCGGCCCAAATTTTGCCCGTTGATTTTTCTTCACACTTGTAAACGCTGCCAAATTTTCCTCTGTAACAAGCATAGGAAGGAATTATTAGAATACATTTTTAATTGTTCACTACTCCAATTTCCAATGATATTGCGACGGATAGATAAAATAGTCTGGAACTTAAAATAAACATAGTATCTGGCTAACAATTGAATTGGGTTTTAAGGCGCACCAACAAATTACAGGTTATATGGCACCTAACAGGCATGAACATGCCAGGCTCATCTTCCATGTACATCGAGATAAAATATGGAAAATGGGCCTAGAACCTTCTCACCCTGAACTGCAAATTTGTAAGCAGAAATAATTACCCATGTTCCAGATCCGATTCTTATATATACATAGGTGGATGCAGTCTAGATCAGCAAGCAGCCAATTTTTTAATTTAAATTTAAACAAAATTCTGAGAAATGGACTCCATGAAAATCTTGAATGCTGAACGTTTTTCGAACTGACATACTTACAGACGGACAATGGTAATACTATATGCCTACACTACTTTTGTTAACGTTTAACCCCCTACATATATATAATGGACCATTCTTTCTTTGAATTAGGACCATTCCATTTATGTACAATGGGTTATGCGCAGGCTGATCTGGGTTTACAGTGGATGCAAAGGCACTTGTCATATAGTCGTGCTTAGTGGGTTAAGTGTTAAAATATATATATGTATAATAAATTATATATATTCCTCCCAGTGGGAAACTTAGCAGGTGAGCATTGTTACTTACTTGCCAACTTCTTGCATCAGCTTGTAATAATGATCAAACTCTCGCCCGGGTCGACCGAGGCATTCTCGGTGTTCAAAAGGGATCTCATCTAAAACAACGAAACCACACAAGATTAACGAGTTGGCGGGACTAACACAAAAGGTGAAATTTGTCATTATGTATTTGAGTATGAACGTTTTCAGAAAAAGCTTTTAATGTACGGTAATTATTACATTTGACTATAAAACAACAATAGAACAGCGGGTAGTGAATTGTTTTTATCGAGCGAAGACAGAATTACTATACATAACCCATAATGGTCCAGAAGTACCATGGACGTTTATAATACAATCTTGCAATTTTCACATTTGACTACCGTAAGTTTTTTGTATGTGACCAGCGAAAGCCATCTAGTAGACCATTATAAAGAGACAACACGCTTGAGACGAAAACCAAACGCATGTTAAGAAAAAACATGCCCAAATGGCAGTGTTATTTATTTTAGTACCATGACATGCATTTTATATCATGTTGGTCGTCAAAGAAGGGCGATAGGCATACTCCCTTATGTAAAACATGCATAACACACATTCATAACCAAACATGCAAAACAAAATGTGTTAAGACTATAAATATAAGATATTCATCCTTAAAAAGACAGTTTCCCCGATAGTTAGTTCAGAAACATCGATGAAAGTTGCAAAACTTGTACAATGCCCATGGAAAATGTGTAATTGTCTGAAGTGACTAGTGGACTAATGAGTGGTATATTTTCATTAATTACTATTTACAGCTCTTATATGATTAGCTTATACATGCTTTATATAGTAGAACAATCTAACTACCATGAAATAGACACATGTTGCTATATATAGACATAAGTTACTATAAATAGACATGTGTAAATATCAATAGACATCTGTAATTATAAATAGACATATTACTATAAACAGACATGTGTAATTATAAATAGACATGTTACTATAAATAGACATGTGTAATTATAAATAGACACATGTTACTATTAATAGATATGTTACTATAAACAGACATATATTGCTATAAAGAGAACTGTCAATCTCACATGCATACAGCATTCCAATAAAACAAAACGTATTAGAGCATGTGCATACATTTGTTGCAGCCTGTCATAATCGTGAATAACATGAACAGCAAAACAATCCCCTGAAGAGAAGTATAAAAGCCATATGGTCCACCATTCCTTTTCCACTGAAATATATGCTCTTATGCCTTGCATAGTGTTTTTTGTAAGACAGTAACAACTGGTGCGAGTTATTCTAACTAAAATCAAAACAATTTGTTATTAACAATGTGTTCAACAGCCCAAACCCTTCCACCAGCAATACAAGCTTGCAAATAACTTTACCATTTTCCAATTTGGCCGATACTTTTTAATTGAAAATAAAACTTTCCATTATAAATAAACTGATGCATTACATACATTTTTTACTGTTATACTATTATTTCCAATGCTTTTCTTACGTAAAACTTCTAAACATTTGTGTTTGTTTTTTAAGTACTCCAAAATATTGGAATAAATATCCGAAATCAATTTTTTCGATTTATGTTTTTTTTTAACTTTAAATAATTAAAACATAATATCTTGAGTAAAAAATGACAATAAGTAAACTTTACTGAAGAAAAAGATACACATTTCAGCCCCACTTCGCAGTACCCCACAGAGGGCCTCAGCCTCGTTATGAAAAGAGACTGAGGAGCCTCCTGAGAAACTAACACTATTAAGAGGTTTCTTTATGAAATAGGAATCAAGTTTCCTTTAATAAATGACCATTTGCTAAAAAATGCCTTACTCCCTACTTTTGTGGAAAATTTGCTGGAGTGTTAATTAAAGAAAATATGGTACATAAAGAAAAAATATTAATGATCAAAACAGTATTTTATAGTTAATATCCCCTCAGAGTGCCTCAGCCTCGTCATGAGCATTTCCCCTAGAGGGCCTTATTGTGCACCTACCTGGTGAGAGTGGAGAGACAATATCGTACTCGCGTGTGGGTGTAAAGTCGTTAGTCTCGTGCGTAAACACATCTGGAAAGGTTATAGGAGTAGCACGCGTCAAGCAAACAACAAGCTAACTAAAACTATAATTATCTAGACTGTCTCTCATGCAAAAGCCAGACTGGTATCTTCAATAATGGCAGACTGGCGCCTTAACTCCAAAAAAAGAAAAGGAAAAGAAAAGCCAGACTGGTGTCCAATCTTCAATGAAGGCAGAGGCAGAATTCCTATTAAGCCATTTATATGCAGCAAGAATGTGCAGAGATCATAAACAAAAGTTGATTGAAAATTCTGCTTTTCATAACTAGAAGGGTGTTCCACAGAACACGTGTGTCACCTGCCGTGTGCCTATTTCAGGTTGGTTAGGTTGCAGCTTTTTTTTTTTTTTGAAAAGACCATAACTATGCCAAAATTAAAGTCGGAGTTATTGGACATGTTTAACGACATTTCTTGAGGTAAGGTGAAGATGTGTGTGAAGTTTTATGAACATAGGTCAAATACTTTTCAAGTTATGGCCAAGGTTAGGTTGCAGGATAAAGTGTGACGGACAACAGACTATGACAGACGATAGACAAAGTGATCCCTAAGTGTCTGCCATGCTACGCAGGTGACACAAAAAGGGTAAAACTAAATTATAACTCTTTCTACCCAGGTAAAAATAAGGGGTATGGGAGAAGAAGGGAACCCCAGGCAAATTATTTTTATTTTTCTGACCCACAAGCATGCAAACTTTAGAATGAGAGGCAGTCACATTTTCTACACTTTGGCAACAAAGTATAAGAAATAAAGATCTTTAGCTAAATATATTTGTTCATACATAATATATACTAACTATAAAACATGCGGAGTCATGTCTTAGAAAGAAGCAATGTTCAATGTTAATACTGCTTCTAATAATGAAGTTGTAATCATATGTAGCTACATCATTTTATTAATATATAACTATATTTCTGCAGGGTGTGAAATATACACAGGTAATGAAAGCTAGGCTGATATTCATGGATTAAACTCTGACTATAACTACTGTACTGTTAATGCCATTGTGCAAATGAAATAAAATCCTGTGAACAAATCATATATGGTTATATTGGAACAGTAACCTTAGAGGGAGATGAGATGAACGATGAAGTTTCCCATCAGACATGCCTCCACCAGGAAGCGAACCAACGCTGGGCAGAGTGTGTAGCCCTAGAGGAGGCCTTTTCCACCGAGCAACCATGGCCATTGTGAAAATAGACCATTCTAACACACTTTTAGAATTATGAAATCCAATTGATTGACTTCCGAAAATGTGTGAATATTCAATAGAACATAACTCTTCACAAACCAGACATGTGATGTTAACATTGTCAAAAACAAAACCTTTCACAAACAATGAAATGCTTTAGAAATGGAATACCAGTACAGTAATATTACTTTAACCTTTGTGACAGTATATTAATTATTTAATGGTGAAATCATGTTGAATGGCTTCAGGATATAACAAATTTGCTACCACTGCCATTAAAATACTGATATACAAGAAGATAGACAGGCAAGATGTTGTGACTCTGGTATTCACTTGGTGCATTTGGATGAGACAAACGCTTCAATCTTTATTCTGAGAGCCTACACAACCTTAACAAAGATTCTGATCAAACTATAAACAATTCTTTGGGGGAAACCCCAATATTATTTAAAATATTACATGCTTTTATAAACATCTAAATATCTCTATTTAACATGCTGAAAAAAATGTCTAAGTTCTATTAGAGTGAACGAGTTACCAGTGACTTTACGTTCTGTGAAATATTGTATTTTATACAAAAGTAGTATACGAATGTGCACATTTAAACAAACCTTTTTTGCACTTATTGTCATCGGAGTCTATACAATACATATACAGAATTCAGTTTTGTTACATAACAATATGTACTATCTAGCAAGCGTTAACACCCTTAGTTTTGCTGAATTTTGGTGGTAGCATACTCAGTTTCAACTGACTGGTTCCAGACTGGTACTCAGTTTCAATTGACTGGTTCCAGACTGGTACTCAGGTTCAGTTGACTGGTTCCAAAAGTCTAACCCAAGTGCATGCAGGGTTTAAAGTTGACGGACAAACGAAAGGGAACTTAATGTAATTATAAAACATCAGAAAGATGCGACCATTCTGTGACATATTCATAAAGAAACACTGAAGCAGTTTTAAAGCATTTCAAGTTTATCATCAGACACTCTCATGATTCCTCAATTGGAAATGTGCATAATATATCTGACAACAGACACCACAATATACAATATGGAATCAAAAGTGCAGCAATGCATATATATTGTAAAAATAACAAGAAATACGTGCATCACATAGTTTTTCCTCATGCAGGTTGATAGACGATGCATGTAGGGCATCCAGTCTACACAGATGATTGTAGGGTACCAAGTTTATATTATGGTGGGTGACAGATGATGCACATAGGGTACCCAGTCTACACAGATGATGCATGTAGGGTACCCAGTCTACACAGATGACTGTAGGGTACCAAGTTTATATTATGGTGGGTGACAGATGATGCACATAGGGTACCCAGTCTACACAGATGATGCATGTAGGGTAACCAGTCTACATCATGCAGGATGATAGATGATGCATGTGTTGAATCCAGTCTACATTATGGAGGATGATAGATAATGCATGTAGAGTACCCAGTCTACATTACGAAGGATGATAGATGATGCAAGTAGGTAACCAGTCTAATATTATGAAAGGTGATAGATGATGCATGTACGGTACCCAGTCTATATTACAAAGGATGATAGATGATGAAATACAATAACCAGTCATATTTTCATCGAGAAATAGTATTACACAACTCTGGATAAATTCACACTTCAAATCACACAGACTAGACTGAGAGCTGGTACAGAGAAGTGATGTAAATAAATATGAAATAATTATTTATTTCACATGCAAATGTGAGGAAGATATACGAACTGAGTTTTGCTGTATACAAAATAATAAAGGTATCTTTATATTATGATTTTTAATACAGGTTTAAATTACATTTACTTCAAAGGAACTTACTAACATAAGTCATTTTTCAAATATCTCATTCAACACAGAAATAAAATATCCCCATGTTTATTTACATCAGTTTTTCTTGTTAAACCCAAACAAGTGCACTAAATATCATCGGCACTAATGACCTTGATCTTACCATCGGATTCTGTACTTGGTAACCTCTGTAGTGCTGAAGGTCGTCTGTCTGACGTCACGGTAACGTCGGAAGTCTGGCAGGGTGTGCTGATGCCATGTTTGTTTTCAGCAAAAATACGGAAGAAATACGGCGTGTGTGGTGCTAGATTGGTAATACGGTAAGTCGTATCCTGAAAACAACGACAAAATTCAAGGTATAGATTAAAAGGCTCATGTGGTGGGATATGATATCAATCTTCAGCAGATAAATGTTAAAGAAGGTACATATGTTTTTAGGCGCCAGCCGTTTAAGCTGGCTTTTGGCCTTGCAGGAGTAGTGTCTGTGTAAGCCTATCAAAACTCGAGTTGAAAGCGATACAGACATTATGAAAGCCTACAGTGTTTATTAAACTGAATGCTGATTGGCTAAATTTGTCTGACAAGGCCAAAGGAAACTAGTAGATTTGTTTATAGAGTGTAGTTGTTGATAAATGGTATATCGTTAGGTGATTTGTTACGCTGTACTTCAATTGTGACCGGAAAAGATGAAGAAAGGAATAGAAATGCTGAAATGGCAAATAAATTATTCTGTTTTCATGCAAAGTGCATTAATTTTACATGGTAACTGGTAATGAAACCCTATTAAAAACTACATATCGCCGTGATTTCCTAGTCACGTGATTGTTCAAGGTGCCCGGATCTGCTTCTCTGAAACCACAAGGGCTACAGCTTTGATAGTTTGCAAGTAGCAACAAATAGTGGTCCTTTACCAAGTTGTACAAATGGTGACCCTGGGTCAGAATAAGCCCCTCACCGGCGGTCAAATGTTTTACATAGAAATAGTAGGAAATACATTTAAATATCTTCTTTTTTGAAACCACAAGGTTAGAGCTTTGATATTTTGCATGTAGCATCATCTAACAGAGTACACTTTGCCAGTAGATCGATTCAGGCCCTCGTGGGTCTCTTGCTTTCAGGGTTATGGCCCTTTGAATATTTTAACAATTGGCCTTCCGTAATGGAAGTCACTAACTTGTTTTGTTCAAATTCCCCACAATAGCACTACCGATAGAAAACGTTATATTGTCTATTCTCTGCCTTACATTTCGCTATTAAAATTATTTCACTTCATGACCATCAATCACTTATACATTGTGCTTCCCCAAACGCGCAGACTATCTTTTTTAAAGATATTTCTTGTTAAGGTATGTATTGTTATTTAAGGACTCACAACACTATTATCTCTCTTGAGTACTCGTGCCCTACAGATGATGGAGGTAGACACAAAACATAGTTCCTCTGCTTTTACAGGACTTTTTGTTTGCATAAATTGATTTATCCTTACCAGGTGTTGAATATGTAGCATTTTAGGAAGGTATCACAAAAGTTCATGTAGGTATAAGATTTACATTAATTAATAGTGGTGTGAGACGTTTAAGTGACTCGACACTACAGCTTAAATAAATAAGGGCACGAGACTAATCGTATGCATAGAGGCCATAAAAGTATTTTATTACAAATGCGCTTTTTTATTCCGATATTAAACATATTTGATGAAGTTTAATTACTATTGCTTTTCAAATAAGGAATATATATCAAATGAGCATTAAAACCCCTGATAAAAAGTCTGCGTGCACGTGTTTTTTCGTCAGACTTATTACACCTTTGGGAATTCAATCCGCAATTGAAAACTAATGTAAATTAAACTCTATATATATCTCACCACACAAGTAGAAGTGATGGGAATCCATTCTTGATCTTCAGCGTCGCACATCTCTACGCGGTAGTTTGTGATGGGACAACCGCCGTCGTACGCCGGTCCATACCATGACAAGGTCACAGCCTTCAAGGTCACTTCACTGACCCAGGGCTGTCCTACTGGTGGTTCTGGCACATCTGAAACAGGCAGGTCGAGGTCAAAAAATCTTGTTTTTGCTACATTCACAAAACAAATATTCTCCATTAAGCTTTTTATTTCTTTATGAAAAAAAAAAGACATAAGTAAATTTCTTAACATTTTTTAATTTTTAGATTCTTCTTGAAAAGCCTGACCTACTCCTTTTAAAGTGTAAGAAAATTTAAAATTCATCAATTATCAAGTCCCACGTACCTTGCACTGACAATGATGCGTACGATATGTCGGAACCAAGGGCATTTTCTACTTTAATGTCAAAGCGTCCACTATCGCAAGGTTGGATGTCCGTGATGGTCAGTGTACTAAAGTGTTCACTCGTGTCTATAGTCATTCTGTTGGCTACAATCATATATGAATTATCTATTAACACATTTGTCTTTATTTATAGGAATTGTCGTTTTAATACTATTACATATAAATATGTGTCTATGTGCAGGCCATACGGTGATAACATTACATATAGATTTAGCTGCAGGCCATATGGTGATAACATACATATATATTTCCTGCATGCTATATGGTCATAACATTACATACAGATTTGCTGCAGGTCCTTATGGTGATAAAATTACATATATAGTTGCTACAGGCCATATGGTGATAAGATACATATATATTTTCTGCATGCTATATGGTGATAACATTACAGATTTGCTGCAGGTCATATGGTGATAAGATACATATATTTGCTGCAGGTCATATAGTGATAACATTACAGATTTGCTGCAGGTCATATGGTGATAATATTACATACAGATTTGCTGCAGGCCATATGTGATAACATTACATACAGATTTGCTGCAGGCCATATGGTGATAATATTACATACAGATTTTCTGCAGGCCATATGGTGATAATATTACATACAGATTTTCTGCAGGCCATATGGTGATAATATTACATACAGATTTTCTGCAGGCCATATGGTGATGACATTACATACAGATTTGCTTCAGGCCATATGTTGATAACATTACATATGGATTTGCTGCAGGCCATATGGTGATAACGTTACATACAGATTTGCTGCATGCCATAATTATGGTGATAACATTACATAATGATTTGCTGCAGGCCATATGTAGATAGCGTTCCATATAGACTTGCTGCAGGTCATATGATGATTACATATATATTTGCTCTAGGCCATACGGTGATAACATTAAACATATAATTGCTGAAGGCCTTATATATATATATTTGCTGGTGGTAACATCACATAAAATTATGCATTTTTCTAAAGGCCAAACTTATGGTAAAGATAGATTTGCTGAACCATGTGGTTTGTACATCAAGTTAAAATCTAAGTATAACATTAAAAACATTTTCATATTAATATTTCAACTGACCTTTAAAACTCTGCATAAAGACAGAGGAACATCAAATGACATAATGATTGCATACCTGATTTTATTTCTTGTTTATTTTTACTCCAAGTTACTGTCCCAGTGGGAACAGAGGTGTACGATGCTTTAAACTCGATGGCCCCACCCCTCAGGATACAGAATTCAGAGGGGGAAATATTGTAGATTTTGGGTGGGGTCGCTGTCGGAGAAAATGGCTCATCATTTGTGTCTTCTTCTAGCTCCGTGTTCTCGGGTGTTTTGGCGCGCTCTAGAAAAGTAGATTCATACTACATATTCTCCGGCATTAAAATATCTGGTCAAAACTGCATGTCTATTGGCGGTTTATCAATATGTATGTAACTGGGGAAAATTATATCCATAAGATAAAACTAATAACTCTGTTTATATGATAAATATAACTACTTCTCTTGCCTATTTGTTGACAAATTTGAGATTTTTTCCCCATCTTATACTAGGAGTTAAACAAGAAGCATTCATAATTTTTTTATTTATTAATATAACGCCAGTACTTAGATATCTCCGCCATATTGCTAATGTCGGAGTATAGTGGCAATAGGTTATATAATAATACAGTTGCACGTTTTTTATAATACAGTTGCACATGCTATTGTTTGCTGGAGGTATCTTATTGGTCTGACTGGTTGAAATGGATAAATGACTGACAATTTGTGTCATGTTAATTCAGTCATTTAAAACAAATCTGTTATTTATCAGTACACCCACAGCAAGACGTTAAAACATATGGCCTACCTTGAACATGTAGGCTACATGAGATGGCTGATTTTCCTTCAGAGTTACACGCCTTGCATGTATATTCACCCTCGTCTTCAGAGAACACCTCGGCGATCACCAACCTTGCAATACTGTTCTCGTACGACATCTGGAAGTACTTGGATTGCTGAAATGTGGGAAATGTGAATAATTAAATGACCGACATCTTCTAGAACGTAGATTACTAAAAAACCGTAAACAAGAGGTTCGCAGACCTTGAACAGCTCTACTTTATGTATACACATGCTGGTATAGGGGGACGTGAAATCTTGAGTTGTGGGCTGGGCTAGAGGATGCGGAGGCTTGCTCCCAAGAAAACTTTTGGTTTCCTACATTATTGCATTTGATAATTCGGACATCTTTTCAGGATATTTTAATCGTTATTAAATGACAATGATGAACAACAATGGACCCAGTGTGCAACCTCCTTTAATCCAAAAAAAAAGAAAAGAAAAAAGGTTAAAACTAAATTGACAGAATTAAGTGGGGTGTGCGACTTGTTTGCCCTTGATATCAAACATGATTTATAGACCGTCATACGTTTTAAAGCTCTGTCATACGTTCTAAAACTCTGTCATACGTTCTAAAACTTAACTGTCTGTAGCAGGTGGAATATTATTGTAAAGCTTCTGAAGGTATATTTATAGGAGATATGTTTATAGATGAACGATTTAGAAACGTTCTGGTTAAAGAAACAAACCCGCCAAATAACAACTAAATTACACTACACAACTGTAAATCAATGCTCTATCCAGGTGTTCAGGTCATATAATAATGTATATGTGCTGATTAAAAGTATAGGTTTATTCATCAGTTCTTAAAATAGCAATGATTGGATATGCGTAACATTAATTATGAGTTGGTAACTCCTAATTCGCCCCATTTTTGGAGTTTGGCCTGGCTGGTTATATAAATATATATATATATACATGTATACTTCATCATCAGTAGGTTTAGAAATGGTGTACATCTGTTGTAAAATTTGCATGATGGGATAGGGACATATTAAATATATACCATTGTTACATTAGGGAATAGATCTGTAACAACACCTGCCATACAAACACCTGTCATGCATTTATTGCAAAGCTTCTGAAAGTATATTGATATGCTATATATTTTGAATTTAAAAAATTTAGAAAACTTATTGGACCATACTGAATTTACCATGGTTAAGTATAAGGGACATTAAGACAGCCATGTGACAGAAAAGCACCTGCGATATGAACACCTGTCATGAAAACACTAGTGATACAACATTTTCTTTTGAATGCAGATTAGTAAAGGACAGTTGGTGATGCATGCTTGTTATCCTCCCAAATACGTCCTTCAGTAGCTAAATCCCGAAACTAGGCCCACCTAAATAATACTCTATTCTGTACTTATCAAAGAATTTACAATAATCATCTACTATTACGCATCTTGTACCTTTAGGTATGAAACCACCAATTATTTTCCCTCTTTACAACAATGTTAAAATGTCCCATATTATATGCTGCAACTTCAAGTATGGATAATGCAGCAGTTTAATTTTCATATAGAAAAAAAGCTTTCCACTTAAAAAATCACAAGAAATCGACAACACCTCGGAGGTTTATATGCAAGTGGTGTTGGTAAACCTTTACAGACAGAGATTTCCAGGTCTGGCCCTGGTTATTTAATGTTTTCCCTTCAAGACATTTAAGATGTCTCATATTCTGGTCTCCTCCGTGACCAGGATAGTTAGGTGGTCTGCCTCTACCACAAAAAAAAAGATTTATATATGGCCTAACACGTGCTAAAAATTACTTAAAACACGATTCAAACAAACTAGTCATCACCATCAAGCTATCTGTGTGGAATGTTTAGAATGACATTAATAATGTTGAAATTCTTACTAAACAGACAATTTGAGTTTTAATGCCTTTTTTCAGCACATTTTAGGCTACGTATGCCTCTATTCTACTTCAATATATAATTTATACGACATTAACTGAATAAAAACTAATTTAAACTAATATCTGTATCCTTTATAATGCAGGTGACAAAACAGATTGCAATGCCAACAAAACAACAACAGGGCATCCCCTAACAGAAGATTCTCCCAACCTTTATAAAATAAAAAATAAAAAATCTTCAAAATTCAGTACATTTTTTTATCTTTTGTATCCAAAAATCAAAGTTACAATAAAACAAATTTTTATAAGAGCACCCACTAGGCAATATGTAGAGCTACTCCGGGCGCTACTATTAGTAGAAATACAGTATTTTATACGATCATAAACGGCGACACATAGTGATGGATGTAACACTCAGAAGTATCTGCAGACAATAAAATGTCAATATTTGTTTCAACCTACCTTTATTTCCTTGTCATTTATGGACCAGCTAACATCCGGTTCAGGTCTTCCGGACACTTTGCACTCCATCACAACTTCACTACCATAAGTCACTGACTGGTTGTCTAACTTAATTTTAAATTCTGGTTTTATTCCAGATTCCAGTTTAATTCCAAACTCCTGTTCAGGTTTTATTCCAATTTCTGGTTGTTTTCCGATTTCCGGTTTTATTCCAATTTCTGGTATAATTTCTGGTTTAATTTCAATACTGGTTTCTGAGTGAGACATTTTTGTTTCTGGCACTCTGAATTTTTTCAGCTCCTCTGATTTTCTAACTCTGACTACAGATCTATCAGTTAGACTGGTATCAATTTCTTTTCTGTGTTTTAGAACACTTCTAAAATCAGTCTTAGGAGCAGTCTCAATGTTTTCAAATTTTTGTAATGCTTGACTGATCTTTCCACCTGATAATTTTACACCAGGTTTTGCATTAGGAACACTTTTTGGCACAGAATCTTTACGGGTTATCGTATTTTCCACTTCAAATATTTGTCGCTTTTGAGACAAAACGTTTCGTAGTTCACTTGATCCTTTAGATCCACTCTTTTTTAAGTCCGATTCTTTCACAAGCTTGTTGGAATGACCATTTGCACCTCTATCATCAAGAGGCTCACTTTGGGTATTCCTGTTTTTCAAAACTCCACGAAAATCTACTTGGCTAACCCCCACTTTTTTTTCAATAGTTAAAGATGCACTTTTTGTTTTTAACACATTTGTGAAATTTTCAGGTCCGCTTTTGGATGCTTTTATTGTAGTTTTAAAACTCTCTGGTTCACTCCTGGATGTTGTTATCGTAGTTTTCAAATTCACTGGTTCACCGACAGATGTATTTACTGTATTTCTGAAATGCTGCGGCACACTTTTGGACGGTTCACCGACAGATGTATGTACTGTATTTCTGAAATGCTGCGGCACACTTTTGGACGGTTCACCGACAGATGTATGTACTGTATTTCTGAAATGCTGCGGCACACTTTTGGACGTTTTCACAGTAGTTCTCAATATCTGCGGCTCGCTGTCGACTGATAAAACGTCCGAGTTTTCCAGCTCAAAGCTCTTACTTTTTTCGCCATGAGAATAATGAGATCTATAAATGAGAAATTCTCTATTAAATATTTCCTTTCGAACTAATTATCATCTAAAGCATTCCACGGATCTATATGAAAGTATATTTCCAGTTACAGAGGCAATTAAATACTAATGTAATACATATCTCATCATTTACGAAGCATTCATAATATTTGTTCTACATTACTCTGCTTTCAAGTTCTCATCAATAAAAACAGTCTAACATTTTCAAGTTTAAAAACTTTAGAACCCCTAGAGCAAACAGCATTCAATAATTATTCTTCTTCTGGGAATAAAAATAAATAAATGAAAGAAATTTATTCAGATTTTACAGTAGTAGATAGATAGAGATGAAAATAATAGCGGATATTACAAATTATAATACTTAAACTCAATCCTAACTCTGTGGCAGCTCATTTTCTCCACGCAAGCAGAGGCAATTGCCCTTTTATTACTGTCTATGCTATCTTCTTGAACATGAATGAATGAATGAATGAATGGTGTTTTACGGCACGTCGACACATAAATAGGTCATATTGTGCGCAAAAATTGATAAGAAATGAAGAAATGAAGTATTAATTAAAAATTAATGTAAATATATAAAGATAAAACTATTAAAAAATAAGGGATGATAAGGTGTAGTATAAACTATGTATGTAAATCAACAAATGCCCGTCAACGGGTATATAAACAAGTAAATATATATAAGAACACATTATAATGATTTATATAGTCTGATCTCTTTTAGGAAATCTAAAACAAGACTAAAATCTACAGTATCAAATAACTCTTTCATAGTATTAACATTGTAGTACCTTTGACGCATAGGATCAAAGTCTACACATTCCAATAAGATGTGTTAGACCGTTAACGGTGCAAAGCAGGGTATACATTCTGGTAATTGCTCACCTTGTTATAAATATGAATGAGTATAACGTGTATGCCCTAACTTCCTCTCGATGAATGGGTCTACTAGAAGAACGCCATTCTCCGAGTAACGGTTAAATTGAATGGAGTTTATTGTTAACTGACAAATCCCAAGCGGTTTGCCAAGAGTTACGAATATATGTCTTAGTACAACTTTTAAAATCAGTATAAGGTAATTTGGTATTAGATATAGGTAAATCTAATGCTGCCTTAGCAACACTATCAGCTCTATAATTACCACGTATTCCTACATGGCTTGGAAGCCAGCAGAAAATAATAACATTATCAATTATAAGAGAATTGTACTTTTCTAAAAGTTGAAGCACAACTGGGTTATCATGTTTCATATTACGCAGTGCTTGAAGAGATGAAAGGGAATCAGAAAATATTACAAAATGGTCATCATCAGATTCCTGAATATAATTTAAGGCAAGTTCAATTGCCTTAAGTTCAGCTGAAAAGATAGAGGCCTTGTCAGGCAGGCAGCTCTTTATGCTGTGTTTGTGAACAACAGCTGCTGCAGCTACCTTATCTCCATCTTTAGAGCCATCTGTGTATATATGTTGCAAGTTACTGTATTTCGATTTAATTTCATTAAATTTGCTTTGAAAGACAGTAGGGTCTGTACTGGATTTGTTATTATTACAAAGATCAAAAATAATTGTTGGTGTTTCCAAAGTTCAAGGTGGAATTTGTGGTACTTTGTACTTGGCAATCAAATTTAGGTCGATTTCAGTGTCTCTTAATTTTGGTTTAATACGAAGACCAAATGGTGGAATGGCCTTCGGTTTTCGATCAAAAAGAGGTTCACAACTAGGATTAAAAACATTATCGAAAGTTGGGTTTGAAGGGTTAGACTTTAATTTAATGGCGTATTGAAGAGCTAATTTGTCTCGTCTATGAGACAGTGATGGTTCATTAGCTTCAACATATAGACTTTCGGCTGGTGATGTACGAAAGGCACCTAAGGCGAGTCGTAATCCTTGATTATGTATAGGGTCGAGCATCTGCAAGTGTGACTTGCGGGTAGATCCATATACTATCGAGCCGTAGTCCAGCTTGGATCTGATAAGAGATCTGTAAAGTCGCAAGAGGACTTTTCGATCTGCTCCCCAATTAGTGTTTGCAACAACTTTAAGTAAGTTAAGAGCTTTAAGGCATTTGGCCTTCAAAGTTTAACTATGTTTTTTTCGTTTTTCTGCTAGAGCAAACTCAATGCAAACAATCGTTTTGCCTTCAAGGACCCGGTTTTATGAAACTTTTGATCTCTTTAAATTCTTTACATTTATTTACAATTCATAAATGAACGCGATTTCATTTCATTTTCTTATACATTTGATATTTCTGAACATAATACACACATAATTGTCTACATTGAATGCTTAGGTGCAAAAATGTGAACAGTTTTTAAAATGTGAAACTTATCGTAAGATGTTTAATAAAACTGGGCCAAGAATCTTTTGTTGGGATTTAATAAAACTTAAAAATAATAAATACCAGAAATAAATACAAAGAAAACACCATTAATATACCTACCTATTTCTGAGCACGGACCTGAACTCTGATGTTACTGAGGCTGATGGAGTTACCTCCCCTACTGTGACAAATGTGGTGGCAATAGTAGTCCCAGCAAGGTTACATAGAGTACATGTGTACTGACCAGTGTCTTCTGCAACAGTAGATGTGATTTCCAGGCAGTGTTCTTCACCAACACTGGTTATCTGAAATGTGGGATAAATTGACACTGATGATGATGATGATTATGATGATGTTGATGATGTCGATGATAATGATGATGATGATGATGATGATCAGGAGGTTAACGTCTCACATCACAATTAATTTTCCATAGGGTCAAATTGGAATGTTTTTGTTTGTGGCATAAACAGATTTTACAACATGTATTTATGCTTAAATTCTTCATTGATCAAATATCTGCAATTTAAAACACATTTAACGAATATTTACCAGATTGAACTTTTTTTAATTTCATGTTTGCGTGACACCTATCAAAATTTAGACGAAAATACAACCCTATGGTGATTAGACCCATGATGTGTAAAATGAGGCAGAATTAGCTAGAAATCTTCATTTTTCTATGATCTCTTCCTAAAATGCTGTAGATTTAGAACCTTAGGTAAAGATAAATCAATGTATCCTGTAAATTGCAGAAAAGTGAACTTGTTTTTTTTATCTACCTCCTTCATCTGCAGGGCACGAGTATTCAAGGGAGATAATAGTGGTGTGAGTCCATAGGAGATAATAGTGGTGCGAGTCCATATGGAGGAGGATTTTGATGATGATAACCAGGATGGTGAGGAGAACGAGAACGAGGAGGAGGAGGAGGAGTTGAAGGAGGATGATGACACCGAGGATCAAGAGTATGATGGTAATGGGGATGATTATGAGGGACGACAAATGTTGGTCAAATTTAGTGACCTTAAAAGGGATGAGATAAACTGACTGGGTTCTAACACTGGACAGAAGAATACTGATATGAAGAAATGTTAGAGGAAGAGGAAGAAGGAAAGTATAGGTGGGTGGTTGTTTGCTGAAAGGTAATGAAGGGAGGTATAGATGGGTGGTTGTTTGCTGAGTGAGGTAAGGAAGGGAGGCATAGGTGAGTGGTTGTTTGCTGAGAGAGATAAGGGAGGTAAAGGTGGGTGGTTGTTTGCTGAGTGAGATAATGAAGGAAGGCATAGGTGGGTGGTTGTTTTCTGAGAGATAAGGGAGGTAAAGGTGGGTGGTTGTTTGCTGAGAGAGGTAAGGAAGGGAGGTATATGTGGGTGGTTGTTTGCTGAGAGAGGTAAGGAAGGGAGGCATAGTAGGGTGGTTGTTTGCTGAGTGAGGTAAGGAAGGGAGGTATATGTGGGTGGTTGTTTGCTGAAAGGTAAGGAAGGGAGGTATAGATGGGTGGTTGTTTGCAGAGAGAGATAAGGAAGGGAGGCATAGGTGAGTGGTTGTTTGCTGAGTGAGATAATGAAGGGAGGCATAGGTGAGTGGTTGTTTGCTGAGGGAGATAAGGGAGGTAAAGGTGGGTGGTTGTTTGCTGAGAGAGGTAAGGAAGGGAGGTACAGGTGGTGGTTGTTTGCTGAGTGAGGTAAGGAAGGGAGGTATTGGTTTGTGGTTGTTTGATAAGTGAGGTAAGGAAGGGAGGCATAGGTGGGTGGTTGTTTGCCGAGTGAGATAATGAAGGGAGGCATAGGTGGGTGGTTGTTTTCTGAGAGAGATAAGGGAGGTAAAGGTGGGTGGTTGTTTGCTAAGTGAGGTAAGGAAGGGAGGTATATGTGAGTGGTTGTTTGCTGAAAGGTAAGGAAGGGAGGTATAGATGGGTGGTTGTTTGCAGAGAGAGGTAAGGAAGGGAGGCATAGGTGGGTGGTTGTTTGCTGAGTGAGGTAAGGAAGGGAGGTATAGATGGGTGGTTGTTTGCTGAAAGGTAAGAAAGGGAAGTATAGATGGGTGGTTGTTTGCAGAGAGAGGTAAGGAAGGGAGGCATAGATTGGTGGTTGATTACAGAGAGAGGTAAGGAAGGGAGGCACAGGTGAGTGGTTGTTTGCTGAGAGAGATAAGGGAGGTAAAGGTGGGTGGTTGTTTGCTGAGAGAGGTAAGGAAGGGAGGTACAGGTGACGGTTGTTTGCTGAGTGAGGTAAGGAAGTGAGGTATTGGTGTGTGGTTGTTTGCTAAGTGAGGTAAGGAAGGGAGGTATATGTGGGTGGTTGTTTGCTGAAAGGTAAGAAAGGGAGGTTGTTTGCAGAGAGGTAAGGAATGGAGGTATAGATGGGTGGTTGTTTGCTGAGTGAGGTAAGGAAGGGAGGTATAAGTAGGTGGTTGCTTGTCAAATGGATTTGTTTGAGCCCACAGCGGTGAGAGGCGAGAAGATTTACAACGCCACGGAGATGCCTTTGTCAAGTGGATGAATGGATGAATTGATGGAGAAATGAATAATAAGATGAATAGAACAAACAACAGCTAGACAGACATTATGAAGGTAAAAAACACAGGCAGAAAAGAGAGAAACTTTTTTTGATCAACCCATCTACACATCAACATGAAGCATACCTTATATTTTGATCCGTGCTTGATGGTCAGCACTCCTTTAAGCCATTGAACGGATGGTGGCGGGTCACCTGACACACTGCATTTTAGTATTGCACTAGTTCCCGTGGTTACGTGGAGTTTTTGTGGACGGATGGTAAATCCAGGTGGTTTATGGGATATAGCGTTGTCGTCATTGTTTGGTGTGTCTTTGTCTTTTTCTGTTTTATCATTAGTAACAAAAACATGCAAATTTTCAACAATTTTGTCCAAAAAAATAAAATTGGACTTCAATTATGGAATGTTTCTAACAATAATAATGATAACAAAAATTATGAAAATGATAGAAAGATAGAAGAAAAAAATATAAATAATAACTTTTTTCTTTGTAATATCAAAATAAGAGAAAGAAAGAAAAGATAGACAAAACAAAAAAGAAGAGAGGTTTTGTTTTAGTTTATTTTGAAGATTTCGAGAATCTTGAGCGGAGGCCTTCTGAAATATAAGAAAGAGAGCAAAGATTCGATTAGAAATTGCTTTATCGGAAAAGAACACGTTAGAAAGATAGACCATGCATGGCATGCACTTGGTTGGGTAGAAACATTCCAAAACAAACATCCAAGACCAATACTATGATATACAACAAACACACTTTGCATGATTCTCTTTCCAACCTTCAATTTGCTCTTGTTGCAGAAACATCAAACTTTGGAACCAGAATCATTTTATCAAAACTGCAAGGATATATGACTGTAAACTTTGTGAAAACAACTATACAATAATCAACAAATAAAACACATTTTCAATAATTCTACAAAAAATTAGTGTGGTATGGTTATATTTTAAAAACTATTGCAAATAAGCAACAAACTGTTTAATTCCAGCTAAAAATTAATCTCAAAATTAAATGTTAACACATTTTAACAATAAGGAAAATTAGTTTGTATATAGTAATACACGTAACAGTTTTTACCAATTTTTTTTTTAATAAATGAGTTTAAATTGTATGTATAATTTACATTGTAAGCTAGAGTCTTGTAATTTGCAACTCACTTTTTTTGTTACTCGCAACTCACTTTTTGTTACTCACAACTCGCATTTTGTAACTTGCAACTCATTTTTTGTAACTGACAACTCGCATTTTGTTACTCGCAACTCACTGTTTGTATCTCACGACTCGCTTATTTTTACCGACAACTCGCATTTTGTATTATTTTTACTCACTACTCAAGACAAAAAAATCCTTGTACGCTATACCGATATTCCGAAACAAGTTATTTTGAGGTTTCATTCTCGATGCATCAAACAAGAATTAAGTAGAATTTTATTTATTCTTAGGAACAAATATTTTGTTTTAATTTTAGTAAATTGTTTAACCCTTGTGTGTTTAACCCTGGTTTTCTCAGACAATACAATTCCGTTTGTATGGTGAATCTCTAAACAGTGAGCAGAGATGATATTCGCTGACATTTAATAAAGATACCATTTTTTTACCAAAAAAACGGCTTTAAAAATTTAGGAAATTTTCTTTACCCTCACATTTAATCCTGATATTCCGAGATAACAGAAGTTCCGAGATAACAGAAGTCAATTCGTATGGGTATCAAAACACAATGATTTGATTCTGTGATATATATCACTTAATATATTACTATACATATGATATAATTTACATAAATCGCTTACCATATATAGCACATGTCATAGTCTGGTAGCCGTAGCATATTATATTTCACTATATCACGTTTTTATCACATCACCAAAACAGACAGTTTTATTGTTATTATAATATACGTGTCTGTAGATCAGTATATTGATTTGTATATATACACCAATGGAAATAACAGCGTTTATTTTACTATGAAATACTTTTCATCGAAAATGATTGCAAAACTGTTTCCCGTTTCAAGGCAGCATGCATCAGAGTTTATTAGGGCACTATGGATCGGAGTTAATCAATGAATAGCCCATTTCACTGGTACTTCGGAAATCTCCGTACAATGCTCAGAATTTCAGTCACATGGCTCAAAGTCAAATGACTTCAAGAACTAATCAGATGCTGGTAGTCACAGAAGTATCAACAATCACAAATTAACCAGTTTCATGGTTTAAATATTGAGTTAAAGAACAAGAACGAGTTTTGAACTGTTTACATCGGAGCATGTGTAAGTTGGAACAGGTAACAATAGAAATATTCATTGTGACAAGCCTGGTTTTGAATTTGTATCGACTAACACACTTTAATTTACGTGTTTTTTTCTATAGTACCAAACACATTAATAACATTTATCTGCCATGCGTTAAAATTATAGTCTGACATTTCATAACATTTGTGTATTGTTTTTAATTTCACACTGAGCACCTGACTACAATGAATATGTAATGTGCCTACCAGCGTTTGATTGGTTGGCCTATCTGGCTACTTGGAGATAGCCCGATAGTATCCGTGATCGTTCGGCGAATGTCTGGGTGAAATAGGTTATAGAACAAGCACCTGCCAATAACAATGCTAGCTTCATGTTAAACTAAACGCTATTATTGACATTGATGTAATATGAAGTGAGAAATATGCGTTTTCATTATGAGGTAATTAGCAGGTATTACAATCCTGCTGTACCATAGAATTATGTTATTTTCCCTAACATATCCAGGGAAAAATGCAAAACTGTTGTAACTATATATAAATAAAGAAAGAGATACAACAGTTTTGCAATGACCCTCTATATCTTGTTGCTATATTTTTTTTTTTTTCAGATAACATAAACATTAAGTGTTGCAAACTGTACTTCAACCATTCAATTCCTTCAGCACCATGATGTTACGTCCATTTCTCTAACAGGTTTTGCCTCATTTATTACTGAGGAAGTAAAGTATATTAAATCATTCTATCAGTTAAGTGCTCTTATTCTAACACTATATTTCCATTTGTTCAAATATCTCCATTTTGTTCAAATTATCTCCATTTTATTCAAATATCTCCATTTTTTCAAATTTCTCCATTTTTTTTTTCCAAATAGCTTTCGGAACCTTTTTTATTTATTGTTTGTCTGTGTAGATGGGATTGTCCATTTAGTTAGATTCCTTTAGTGCTAAATCAGTTTTGCCAAAACAACATTTTCTCTTATTTCTTTTCTATGAGTATGGTATAAATATTAATTGGTTGCACACCTGGCCATTTATAAAGTAGACATCAGTGATCATTTGTTATGCACAAGTTGGTGTAAAATTTCAATAAACTATATTTTCAATCGGCACAATTTTTTTCAGAATTTTTAAATATGAGCTACTTTTAGAATCTATTTTACGCAGTTCCATATACAGGGCTTCTAAAATCGCCGGTTTATCGGTTCCTAGACCGAAATCTGTTTCTCCGAACCGTTTTTCTTTTCAAAATCTCTGTTTAAATCGGTCCCAGATATTTTATCTATTGGTCGTTAAAAAATCTACAATTGCACTTCACACTCCTGCCTTGCGGCAATGTTCTTTGATCCATAACACGATTGTTTGTCACTCGCTGTGCGAAAGTAGGTCAATTTGGTCAATTTGGACTAAACCATTACCGATAGTAGGGAGTTTTCCGGAAGAGTCTATAGCCAGGTAAGCATGCCTTTGATGTGTGATCAGTGAAAGTATATCACGCGTTCTGTCGGTTCACTGAAGCGAGTGTTACCGTCTGTAATTTCTTTGATATACCGTTAATCGTAAGGTGTTAGCCTGTTTGCTTGCGTCGGGTTTTTTTTTTAAGTGGCCTAAGCTGGGACTGAAATTTGTTTGCGTCATTAAAAAATATTAAAATACCGAGATGTGTTAATTGTTTGATTTTTTTTTTACAATAACTTTAAGTATAATATTAATGACATTAATTAAGGAAAGTGATCAAACCTGACACCGTTTTTTTTTTTAAGTCGGACTGAAATTGCTTGCGTTAGTCGTAACATTTGGTATTATTAAGCTAATTGATGAAAAACTTTATTACTCAAATTTATGTAAAATTGTACATAATCCGCTAGTCTGCGCGTTAGTCCGCGTTTTATACCTACCCGGTTTATTAGACACTTCCGGTTCAATTCCTCAAATGATCAACAATTTTAATATTGAGTGAAAATTATTCATTCAGTAAAGCGAAGACATGATGTCAGTCATTAAAATGTACAAATTGTGATAAAGTAAGTTATAAATAATACAAATATAATACAAACATACATTTTAAATAGTTCTCTATATCAATGGCTAAACGGAAAAAATGCATAGTGCAGCTGACATGGTGGGTGGGGTACGGCGATTTTAGTGATTTTTTCAAAATAAGTGCAATTCTTACTGCAGTAAAAAACCTGGACCGATTTGCATTTTAAAATTTTAGAAGCCCTGTCCATATATATATAGTATATATATACATTTTTATATTTAGCTCTATTTATATTCCAGCTATACTACCATCCTCACATATCACTATAATGGGAAAAAATATATCTCCATTTAATATATATCATTTAAATGTCATTGACATATAAAGCAGAATAAACAGGAATATACAGACATTGTGGCTATATATATATATATATATATATATATGGGGAGAAATATTTGTGAACTACCAAGGACAGACAACCTTCGGACGAACTACGGCAGGGCGCCTAGCTATGACGAGATACACAGAAATCAAACGTATATATTCACTCCTTAAAATAGGTAGTTGCAACACACGTTGATAAACTGTATCTCTACATCATAACACACTCGTCTGAAGGCACAATTAACATATAGACGCATACATACATACATACAATTATAGCTCATATGAGTGGGCCACATTTAAGCGTTCAACCACACACAGCTATATTGAGACAGTGACAATGAAAGGTGCCGGATCTGGGGATACTGTGAATTCAGGTATATATAATAAAGGGAGAGAATTTGAACTCACTACGGCAACTTTCGAAATTGGGATCTCGTAAGAGATTCATGTTCACAAGGCAGAATTATATATGGGGAGAAATATTTGTGAACTACCAAGGACAGACAACCTTCGGACGAACTACGGCAGGGCGCCTAGCTATGACGAGATACACAGAAATCAAACGTATATATTCACTCCTTAAAAAAGGTAGTTGCAACACACGTTGATAAACTGTATCTCTACATCATAACACACTCGTCTGAAGGCACAATTAACATATAGACGCATACATACATACATACAATTATAGCTCATATGAGTGGGCCACATTTAAGCGTTCAACCACACACAGCTATATTGAGTAAACCATTAAGGGCACGACAGGAAAGATCATAGACGTTTCATTCATTTATTTAAGTGTTTTTTATGACATCATATACATATATATATATATATATATATATGTATATGATGTCATAAAAAACACTTAAATAAATGAATGAAACGTCTATGTTTCATTCATTTATTTAAGTGTTTTTTATGACATCATATACATATATATATATATATATATATATATGTATATGATGTCATAAAAAACACTTAAATAAATGTTTTTTATGACATCATATACATATATATATATTAAATAAATGAATGAAAGACGTTTCATTCATTTATTTAAGTGTTTTTTATGACATCATATACATATATATATATATATATATATATGTATATGATGTCATAAAAAACATTCATTTATTTAAGTGTTTTTTATGACATCATATACATATATATATATATATATATATATGTATATGATGTCATAAAAAACACTTAAATAAATGAATGAAACGTCTATTAAAAAACACTTATGAATGAATGAAACGTCTATGATCTTTCCTGTCGTGCCCTTAATGGTTTATTCTCTTGTTGCTCTGGCTTCTGCCAAGTCAATGAGTACCTTCATTGTGGCTTTCTAGGCTATTGTTTTTTTTGTATTATATTTACACGAGCATATTTGTGTTTTACTTATATTGCCTATTGATGCTGCCTTGTTGGTTAGAGATTAGATCATGGCGGGGATTTCTTTATTTACACTGTCCCGTTTTAATGGGATGACAGTAGGGTAAGTGTGAGGTTTGGTGCACCCTAGAACCGGTTTAAACCCCCAGTGGCCTTTGTTGCCACTGACCGTCCAAGGCGGTAGCCCTATTGTCAACCCTTTTGTGTTTGTGATGTCGTTTGCATTTTTTATTACTTTTGCCTTCTCGTTTGTCTGTTTGCGTGTTTGTTTTTGTGTTTTGTGGTTGACTGTCATCCTTGAATGCTGCTTTCCCTGTCCGATATTTTTATATTTCTTAAGGTTTAAAGAAGAAAGGTATAATAAAAAATAAAAAAATAAAATTCATATAAAAGAAGACAAGATTTTATAGTTTTAATGCCGATACCAATGATATTTTCAAGCTGAGACCAGGACTGGTAAGATGATATTATTTAAACATTGTTTTTAACATAAATGGCTTGATGCCAATTCATTCTGCTTTAACCTAAATCACTGAAGCGATTGATATGGAATAAGGTGATTATTTTTTTCAAAACAACACGCTTAAAAAGTATCTAAAGAAAAATGTTTTAATTTGTTGTTGCAAAAACATGTTAACATATACCCTATTTGAAATGTTTGAAAAGAAAACTAGCAGCTTTTCATGCCCTTAATGGTTTATTCTATTGTTGCTCTGGCTTCTGTCAAGTCACTGAGTACTTGTTTTGTGTTTTCAAGGCCATTTTTTTTTTAATTATTCATATATACATGATCATCTTTGTGTTATACTGTCTATTAATGCTGCCTAGTTTGTTAGAGGATATAGCATGGTGGGGATTTCTTTTACACTTCACTGTTTTATTGGAATGACACTGCATAGAGTAGCAGTGATGTTTTGTGCACCCTAGAACCTGGTTTAAACCCTCAGCGGTAGTTTGTCACTGATCATTCCAAGAAGGTACCCCTCTTATCAACCCTTTTATGTTTGTGTGTCACATACTTTGCTTCTGTTTTTTTGTGAATTTTGTTTTGTTTTAACCCTTAACCCCCTACATATATATAATGGACTGTTCTTTCTTTGAATTAAGACCATTCCATTATGTGACAAAGGGGTGTTTTGGGGGGGGGAAATAACTGATCAGCAGCCGGACACATGTAAACCCTGATCAGCCTGCGAGTTACTCGCAGACTGATCTGGGTTACAATGGATGCAAAGGCTATTACAGTCGTGATTAGCGGGTTAAGGGTTAAATTATGTGTGTTTTGGTTGAATGTGTTCTGTTGATGCTACATTTCCTGTTTGACTTTTAAACCTACTTGTATTTATACATCTCACATCACAATTAATTTTCCATAGGGTCCCATTGTAATATTTTTGTTCGTAGATAGAGATAAACAAAATTTACAACATGTTTGTATGCTCAGTATATTCTTCATTGATCCAATATCTGCAGTTTAAAACACAATTAACATGTTAATATGGTATTTCCCAGGTTGAACATTTTTAAATTTCACACCTATCAAAATTTAGCGTAGTCATATGACAAAATACAACTCCTGGTTATTAGACCCATGATGTGGTGATTAGACCCATGATGTGGTGATTAGACCCAGGATGTGGTGATTAGACCCATGATGTGTAAAATGAGGCACAATAAGCCAGAAACATGAATTATTCTGTGATCTTTTCCTAAAATGTTGTAAATTTCGAGCTGTTAAGGATAAATCAATGCTTGCAATGGAAAGTCCTGTAAACAACTGAAAAATAGATTTTTTTTTTTTATCTACCTCCTTCATTTGTAGGGCACGAGTATTGAAGGGAGGTATAATAGTGTTGTGAGTCCTAACATAGAAGCAATCAGATAGATGGTTTATATTCACACTGAAGATCGTTGTAATTGTATTGTTCACATTTTTCACAGAAGCCTCTCTGCTTTGACACAAAAAAAATATGATTCAGCTGCACAAGCGTGTGATAACCTTTCACTATATAATGTCATACTGCAACAGTCTACTACTCATTTTTAAATGTCACCTATCAAAAATTGTGGCAAAAAATGTTTATAACCTATACCACAGATATATATGTCTATGTATTTTTATATCAGCCCTGCTTCTCTATATACACTTAGCCTCTCTGCTACTATCAGCTTATATTATATATTCTGTGATGAATTATAGAAATTTCGCAGTTTGAGAAAATCTATAACATATCCCTTCCTCTACTGTGCTATCAAGATAGCACAGCAGCCAAATGTTATGAACTAAACGACAGACGTCACGATATTTCGTTACGTCACGAATTGGCGTAATGATATTACTCCGCGCTGTCGCCAAAGGAGTGACAGAAGAAGGAATACTTGTGTCAAAAGACGATTGGAAAGAAATTCATCACAGAATATATATTATATAGTTTAATTAACATTTTTGTCGTGATACGGAAAATAATGCACTCGTTTCTACATCGCAAGAATTTTTCTCACTCGGGAATTATTTCCCGTATCACTTCAACAATGTTAATTAAACTCTATTTCTATATATTTTGGTGACAAACCTCCCCATTCCCCTTTTCCATTTCTTTCTTGAAGTCAGAATTAGTACAACTGCGTTATTAAAACAATCAAAAAGGTGGTTCAATGAAGTTTAATATAAAATCACATTTTGGGGTTAAACAATAGACAACACCTTTGATAAAGTTAAACTAGTGGAAAAACACCAACGAGATTTTGATGTAACATGTGCATTATTTAATTCCCTCTCCAACTTGAAGAGCATAAATGATCGGTATTTGTTAGATTATGCTGGTTTAATTAGCCATTACAAAATATTTACATGACCAAATATAGTCAAACTGAAAAGTTACTTAAATTAGACTGAATTGAAGCGTATAATGGTTACATATTTATCTTAAAACTCATTTATCGGTAAATGGTTTATTACAGGGAACATAGTCAAATAGAGTACATTAGCATCTCAAACCATGTTATCATAACATATTTATTGGAAATTACAACCGATTTATTGTTGGAAATTACAACTGTTTTACTGTAAATTACAACTGATTTATTGGAAATTACAACTGATTTATTGGAAATTACAACTGGTTTACTGGAAATTACAACTGATTTATTGGAAATTACAACTGGTATACTGGAAATTACAACTGATTGAGCTATTCAAATTGGAAATCACAAATGTCTTTAATTATTAGAAATGCACAACTGATTTATTGGAAAATCACAACAGACTTATGGGAAATCACAGCTGACTTGTGGGAAATCACAGCTCATTTATTGGAAATCTCTTCTTTTTTTTAAATTTTGTAGCTTATAATTGCATTGGAACAAATAACACAAAAGAAATACATATTCTGTGTGGGTCTTATTATTATTACAAGAAAAGCAAAAAAACAACATTTTACCTCGGTATTTATGATATATCATCCAAACTGAATGCATTCGTCATAAAACTAATTGTAAAGTCAGCGTTCCACTTAAGCGTTATCATAAAACTGACACCGGATCAAATCTCATTTTTTTCTCTCCTCTGTCACATTATGTTTACCTATTCAAAGCACGAATCTCAAGTTTTATTGATATTATATATACCATTTAATGCCCGAATAAATCTTAATAATATTTATGTTTAATTGTCCAATATCTGATAACACAGACTTTTCAAAAAAAAATAATCTCCTATGTTATAGCTTATCAAATTACTTATAAAATCAATTAATGATATCCTAAGCAAATAAAAGAATCATGATTTTTTCCACTAAAGTCAAAATGAAGCTTTTCATTGGAGTTTGTATGATATCTGAAATTATTATTTCACTATCTTGTATAACATCTTGATAAAATAAATGAACTTACCCCTACAGTCAATGTGTTCTCAAGCAGTTATACCACAAACTGACATCTACATCTCCTTTTTTATGTACCAATTGTACATGGGAGCATTTAAAAATCACGTAAAAATCACGTAAGATTCTTGTTTAATTTTGCTAACAGCCTTTCAAGAATTAAAACAACATTAAATTAATCACTATTACCACCATCTGGTACATGCCAACTTTGCGGTGTTTGTAAAATGAAAGGAAAAAACATTGCAAAGGCGTCAGTAAAGCGAGGGCAGCCAAGATGAAATGATGTAAATTAACGACAACAATTAATTTTTTTATATCCATATATACCGTATTGCCTACAAAAATGCCCATATTCTGATAAATGATCAAGCACCCCCTCCTTTTTTTATTAAGAATTACTTTTTAAGTCAGAATGTGATTTTGTTCAGCCTATAATAAATGCCCATCAACTTATTCACCTAGGCTATACTTTATGTTTTGTTTGTCTAAAGTTTTATTAACAACTTAAATATTTTTTGATGTTTAAATAGTAAATAAAGTAAATACAAGGGTTGTTCATAAAGTAAACATAAAGTAAGTAAAAAGGATGTTCATAAAGTAAATACGAGGTTTGTTCATAAAGTAAATACGAGGTTTGCTCATAAAGTAAATACGAGGTTTGTTCATAAAGTAAGTACAAAGGAGGTTCATAAAACAATTTTCAAGGGTTGTTCATAAAGTAAATATGAGGTTTGTTCCTAAAGTAAGTATAAAGGATGTTCTTAAAGTAAATACAATGCAGGGCCTTCCCCAGGAATTTGTTAAGGGATAGTGGCATTTAGCGCGCGATGGTGGAAGGGTGCGGGACGGGGCTCCCCTCCTGCACATCGATTTTTTTCATATATTTTGATGTAAAATACGGGTTTTGGCATACACCTGACACATATAAAACATGTTTTAAATATCTACCAGTCTGCCTTAATTATTTTGTGTTTTTTTGTGGAAAAAGATGATACACTCAACTTTATACATTGTTTCATTTGCAGTTCTAGATTTTTTTTTGTCTTGTTAACACTTCATTATAAATGTACTGAAGCAGGAGTCATTATGTTATTTTTAAGTGAATAACATCTAAAAAACAACAACTTGAAAACGCAAAGTGTCATATGTTTTTCTGCTAAGCATCCGAAATAAGGACTATCCGGATTTACATCAACTTTTTACGCTGAACTGTCTTATAATATCTTAGCGTTTAAGTCATGTTTACTGCATGAAGTCGTTAGCGTTTTCGAAAAAAAAACTGGTAGGAAACGGTTATAAGTTTATTTAAAACTTATAAATTGCTGTCTTTATTCATAATTAATCGTTTTAGTTTGAAACACGGAGCAAATTCAAAGCCGGAAGTAACCTAAATTATAATCTGCAACCCCGAGATTTTTATAATTTTATGTGATTATCGAATAATTTTGCGTTTGTGAGATTATTTTCTCATCATTATCTATTTAAAATTACGATAAAATGGATGGAGGCACGTTAATTCAACACTACAATAAAATATAACTTATAAGTAAATTATTTTCACATTTGATGACGTAACAATTTTACAGGTCATGTACGCATGGTTGAATTCTTGAATTAGACCCTTCTTGCGGGGGTAATTAACACCTCTGCCCCTCTAATCCTTATGAAAACACTCCAAATCAGGAGCTAATGACGTATGTTTGTCAGAAGTTTATACCTCAAGGCGTTATTTGGTCAGATATGTCATTAATTAACACTGGGAAATGAATGTTTTGACCCACTTTTAAGGGATCGCAGCACGGTTTTAAAGGGTCGCTGTCAGATTAAGGGATCGCGGCATGTCAGTTCAAAAGTTACGGGATCGCAGTGCCGCTACGCCATAAATGGTTGGGGAAGGCCCTGCAATGGTTGTTAATAAAGTAAATACAAGGTTTATTAATAAAGTAAATATGAGGGATGTTCATAAAGTAAATACGAGGGTTGTTCATAAAGTAAATACAAGGTTTATTCATAAAGTAAATACGAGGATTGTTCACAAAATAAATACAAGGGTTGTTCATAAAATAAATATGAGGGTTGTTCATAATGTAAATACAAGGGTTGTTCATAAAGTAAATATGAGGGTGTTCATAAAATGAATACAAGGGCTGTTCAGCAAGTACGTATGAGTGTTGTACAAAGGTTGGTCATAAAGCAAATATGAGGGTTGTTCATAAAGTCAATACATGGGTTGTTCATAAAGTAAATACGAGGGTTGTTATGAGTTCAAGGATAACATAGACTTTAACAGTAATTTTTCAACAGAATGAATACATTTTTATATTCTACACTTTACGACTTTTATTTTATTTTATATAAGTTTTAAGATCTATTTTAATCTTCTAGTCTCTTGCTTCAAATAACCATTTCTGATATATCCATAATATTCCATACTGAACTTTTATTAAACTCACATTTTTTGTTATTAACATTTTACGATATAATGATTACTCCTAAAGTAATACATTTATTTATCTAGCCATTAAATTACCACTCCAACCTGCCCTGATAAAATCACATATATCCTGTGTGTTTGTTCGTTGTTTCTTAACATAGTTTCAAGAATGACTTATATTTCCAAACACAGACTCTATGTCTAAACTGAAGTCCGTATATAATCCAGAAAATCTGGAACCACTCACCTACCTTCACAATAAAGCGTCACCTTCGACGAGTTAAACCTTTCTGTTAAGTCATCAAAGCTCCCAAAAGTTCAAAATATCACACCATTTTTATCAACTCTTGAAGTTTAAACTAAGACACTGAATTTTCAGCTTCACTACAATTTCCTGAAATCCCAAATTGTGTATAAGCCACCTAAAGAAAATCAAAAAGCCCATTTAAGACCTATTTCTTTTTGCTCCATTCCTGTTTATCTAGGGTCAACATAATTTATTTTGTAGATTCTATCATTAAATTTATAATAGAATCAATGATTTTAAATCTTGAACTGTTCATTTATAGGCTTCAAAGAGATAATTGGAAAGCAATAAATAGTCTTATCTTTGAAAATGTATGGGCCAGTTTCAATGAAAATCATGAGTTGATTGAAACTATTATATAAACGTTCACCATTTTGAGAATATCGGAGACACTCAATGACATGTTAAAAACGCTTTTACTGACATTGTCAAAAAAGTCCAAGGTGTTCATTTATAATCTCCCTATATAATCACCTTATTTGGTTTTTCAATATATTTTTAATTTACAACCAATTAATTTAAAGAATTAGTACCAATGTGAATTATAATTTCATCTTTATGCTATTTTAGTTTTCACAGAAAGTTTGAGTAAACATTTAGCGTGTTTCGTAATTAAATGTAATTTCTTAAATTGAAATAAATGGTTAGAATTTAACCTTAAATTTGTTGTCATTAGTTTTACACAAGACGATTTTAGCAAAATTTAGTCTAATTACCCAATTAAGATTTGAAACCCTTACCGTACTCGAATGCATATTTTTAAACAGTTTTTTGGTTAAGATTTTTGGTTAATAAAATAAAATAAGGAAAAGCTAACTTGTGATAAACAAAACAAAAATCAGAACAAAATCAAGAAAAGTTAACTCTTGACAAACAAGACAAAATCAAGAAAAGATAACTCTTCATACCTTCATGCACTGTTAGTCTACAGAACGTGTCAGTATCTCCGTAATCATTATACGCTTCACACACATATTCCCCAGAATCCTCGGGAAACACTTCCGGGATGATCAGGGTGTGGACGTTACCCTCGACAACCATGCGACACACGGGGTCAGTGGGCGGGATTTCTCGATTATTGTGAACCCAGACTATGTCAGTGGGTGGGGTACCTAAATAATGTGGAAATCACATGCCATGCAGTTAATTTATCATGTTTGATGAAAAAATGGAGCACGTGACCTTATAGGAGATCATTGTCCTAAAGAGTTAAAGGTTTATCTGTGTTAAAGTTTCTAGGAAAATAATATAATGTTAAATGTATGGAAACTTTGAATTTTGTGACGGTTTATCAGATGTTTAATAGTGACAAATGTCGTTTAATAGCGATGTGTTAAATACACATATATACTGATGCAAAAGTCAAATTTGAATACTGGGTTAACCTGCTTCTAACGCTCTGTTTTTGCGACAGATTATGCACTATTTACTAGTCATTTATTAACATCAACCAATCGGGTTGCAGGATTTTTAACAAGTGCATTAGACCGAATATTTAACCAATTCATTTTCTGGAGTTGTTAAAAACACATTTCATTATGACATCATATTAGTTCATGCACGTTAGTCTGGAGTCATCTTCACAATTATTGAAAGTGTTTATATATGATTTAGTCTGGTTATTACATACTTAAGTTAAGGTATTTCCCCTAATAAGAGTGCCACCCCTAATAGAAGCACCTCACCCACTCCCCTAATTAGCACCTCCCCTAATAGAAGCACCCTCCCCCTCCCCATCCCCACCCCTTAAAAAGATGTTTTTGTTTTTTGTTAATCTTCAAAATTTAAAGACATTGTCAATATTTTGTATTAAGGGAGAATTGACCTATTCGAATATTTAAGGGTACGCATATGAACTATATATATTTGTAAGTTTGAAGATATATGCGATTTGAATCTGAATTTTGTTTTGTCCTCATGTGAACAAGATTTTAATAATAACGTCTCAAATATGGCTATGTTTGACGTTTTTCATAAAAGTCGCACTCAATTGTCAACGTTTTTAGCATCGCAGAGTGTTAGTTTAGTCACATACAATTATATTTTATATCACACTGTTAGTCTTGACGAGACCATTCATCTTATATATAAATTATATCATTTAAATTAAGCTGCAAACTATTTTTTTAAATGGCTCGATAAAAAACTGCACAATTTTAGTATTTTTTAGAGAATTTAATAGTGACAAATGTCGTTTAATAGTCAAGACTAACAGTGTTTAATAGATAAACGGCTTTAATGTCGTTTTTTCTTAAAATGTTCAAGCCAAAAACAGGGTTAAAGAAATAGGAAATTCTAGAAATAATAGTTTACAGCTGAATTTGAATGATATAATTAAGATATCAGATGGAAGGTCTGATCATGACAGTGTGATATAAAAAATAATTGCATGTGACTAAACTAACGCTTTGTGATATTAAAAACGTTGTCAATTGAGTACAAACGCGACTTTTATAAAAAAACGTCAAACATAGCCATATTTGAGACGTAATTATCAAAATATTGTTTACATGACGACAAAACTCAATTCAGATTCAAATCGCAAATATTTTCAGATTTACAAATATATATAGTTTATATGCGTACCCTTAAATTGTCGAATATAGGTCAATTCCCCCTTAAAAAAAAAAATCATAATACAAAAACAAAAATTTCGACCTTTTGTATAACCCTCGTTTGTTCTTTGATTTTATAAGAGCTCCCCCTTTGCATTTTGTATAGCGCCCAGGTGCTACTATTATGGGAAATATGGTAACTAAAATTCTCTAAAACTGTATTTCACACAAAATCATGCATCAAACTTACTTTATGAAACACATTACCAATAATGAGAAAGTTACATTTTGTTATTAATACTTATTTAATAAAATACATATAAAATATTAAATTAACTACACAGATTAACTTGACAGATGAAAGACTGACTTTATAAAACACATGAAATATTAAATGAACTGCAAAGATTAACTGGAAAGAGACACAAATAAAAGTTTGTTATCAGTATTACCTCACAAAGCAGGTATGACAATCAATTTTATTAGCAGATACTTGTCGATTTTTGTTTTTAATCGTACCCTGTTTTATCTATTTGATATTGAATAATGCAGCTATGGGGGTACATCCGGCTATTCGTGGGAGTCTAGGGCTCAAATTGAGAAATACTGATATTTTCTATTTTAAAGGGTCTTAACTGAATGAGCCTAAAATGGCCCCTTATTTACAAGGAAATTCAGCCTGACAAATGTGGTGCTAAGGCTTAAAAAAATAAATATGTGTGTTTCTGGTTTCACCCTGTCAAAAAGTTAGGGTAGGTAGGTCAGCGGTGAAAATATAGGGTCGAACGGGAAACCGGAAACACACATATTTTTTTGTTAGGCCTAACACCATATTTTGATTGATATCATGTTTTATCATGAATTGGAACATTTTTAAAAATGTAAGATCCTTTCAGAAAAAGCCCTATGTAACCCCTTTAATAATTTTCATTCTAAAAATAGCAACATGCACTGCTTACCTTTGACCTCGACGCTCATTTCTACGCGATCTCCATCACTGACTTCCATGTCGTGAAGTTCCTTTGTAAATATCGGTGGTTCTCTAGAGTCGTCTGAAGTTGAAAACAGAAAAGTAATGGATGAATATCTACCATTCTTGGCTCTTTCTTCAACAGAAAAGTAATGGATGAATATCTACCATTCTTGGCTCTTTCTTAATGCATGAGAGACTTCTTAAAAACGGAATCTCATCTAAAATGATAAAGTTTTTCAGCAATTATTCAGAATTTAGAATGCCAAAAGAGTTCTACATCATATTTTTCAATCAAGAGCCTGTAGCTTTTGTTTTATAAATATCCCTTTTGTCACCAGGGCCTAACCATGTGACTTATAATCCCTGCTATTATACATGTTCTGAATATCCCTGCTATTATGACCAGGGTCTAACCACATTCTGAATATCAATGCTATTATTTCCAGGGCCTTACCATGTTCTGAATATCCCTGCTATTGTGACCAGGGCCAAACAATGTTCTAAATATCCCTGCTACCACATTCTGCATATCCCTGCTATTGTGACCAGGGCCTAACAATGTTCTGAATATCCCTGCTATTGTGACCAGGGCCTAACAATGTTCTGAATATCCCTGCTATTGTGATCAAGGCCTAACCATGTTTTGAATATCCCTGCTTTTGTGACCCAGGCCTAACAATGTTCTAAATATCCCTACTATTATGACCCGGGCCTAACAATGTTCTGAATTCCCTGCTATTGTCACCAGGGCCTAATCATGTTCTGAACATCACTGCTATTGTCAACAGGGCCTAACCACATTCTGAATATCCCTGATATTACTTTGAGGGCCTAACACAACCACGTTCTGAATATCCCTGCTATTATGACATTCAAACCATGGTGACAAACATTATTCTTTCTAACATAATATGCTCATAATCCTATCCTATTTTTTAAATTTCAAATGAAAAAATTATTAATCATATTAATTAAATATGAAATAACTTACTTTGAACTAACCTGTTGATTAATGAAATAAAATCTCAAAACAATATCTCCAACTTTAATCCGACAAAGAAATGTCTCCAACTTTAATCTGACAAAAACTGTCAACTTTTATTAACACTTGATATCCAACAAAGAAATGTCTTCAACTTTCATTAGAAATATTTAATTCACCGACAACATCCGCTTTCTTCCAACCCTTCACGATACTCTGGGAAACTAAACTGTGTACCGTTTAAAATATGTTTAAATTTTATCTCAATTCTAAATTTCATATCTCAGCGACTCGATCATGTCTCCGATATAAAGGTGAGTCTGTCAGATAACCATTCAAGCCTGCTTTTCTCCTAACTTTTTATTCAGTTATACGATCATTAAAGGGACATACGGCAACCTTGATTTTTTTAAAAAGACGGTGTCCCGTTTGTTTTCCTACGTAACTTGTATTTGTTCAATCATTAAATTTTGTTATTAGAATAGTTCAAAGCAAATTGTTTTTACATATTACTAACTTTATATTATATTGCACCAATAATATTCTTCAACATTTTGTAGGAAAATAAAAGACAATCGAAATCTCAAATTTGTATTTAATTATATTCAAGCAGTTTTAAAGTCAAAACGATAAAGGATTAATAAATCAAGGTGCTAATTTTAATGCTTGATATAAAACTCAAGATTGCCGTGTGTCCCTTTAAACCCATCTCTAAATGAAACAAAATTCACACCTTTTTAAAATATTATCTGCCAAACACATAGCTGCAGAATTAGCTGATTTTTTGTTTTAAAAGGCTTATCTATTCCATAGCACTGTCCCAATGTAAACTGCGACCGAATCTTTTATATCTTTGCATTAATTAATCCTTTCACTTTTTTATTTTTATTTTAAATAAACAAACATAAATCCAAAACGAGCAGAAATTATCACTTTGTTATTGTAAATTCTTATCAAGGTAGTGCACCAGATCTACAGTAAATAACCAGTCATCATCCGGTGTCATCGATGGCGTACCTGAACAGTATGATAAACCCAAAGGAATGCGTAACATATACATTTTATAAATCATTCGCTGAGCTTACAACCTGTGTTACACCCACTTTCACTTAATCACCTGATTTCATGGTGTAGGATTATTTTCATAATATTTATCAACCTGAAAATTTAAATTTGAAGGTCGATTGGGTTTCTGTTTCAAATTTAAAATCTTGGCACTGTAAAATGTTGGCTCTGTGTTGGAAAAAAAAATAAGAACAACCGTTGAGCATGTAAATCCTCCCCTGTTGGCATGTATTCATTCTTGTAACAACTTTCAAGCCATACAAAACTTAAAGGGACACAAGGCAATCTTGAATTTTTTCAAGCATTAAAACTTGTGTCTCGATTTATTAATCCAGTATCATTTTAACTTTAAAACTGCTTGCATATAATTAAATAAAATGTTGAATTTTTTTCTTTACTTTATTCTGCCACATGTCTAAATATATTATTGGTTCCATAAAATCAACAGTTAGCAATATGCAAAAGAGTATGATAATGGACCTTTGGAAATGGCCGAGCACGACACATACAAAATATTGCAGTCTCGGTTTGCTGTATACTTTTCTAATAATTAATATTAATAATTGAACGAATGCAAGTTATGTAGAAAAAGTAATGGGACACAGCGAGTTAAAAAATTCAAGATTGTCCCTTTAACACTATATTTAAAAGTGGACAACTGAAGGCCAATGATGGGAACCTTTATCCTTCATCTCATCCCCCTTTGAGATCCCTATCCCCATATGACCTTAAGTGACCGTGTTGACGTGAAATAAAACCATGACCTACATTCAAAGATATGATTTTATTTGCTTAAGTGCTTAAAAATATAAAATCTGGCAAATCAACACCAAACATCCAAAAACATTACCCACAAAAGATATTCATTCATGTATTGATAAGGTGAAAATATAAAACACTTGATGTCATACTAACACCTAAATACTAAAAAATCTTTAAAGGGACTAGAGGCGATCTGGAAGAACTGAAATGTTATGAAAATGTTTGGTCTGGAAAACTGGGCGACTCAGCTATGTTTCTTTATGTTAAATCACTATCCCTTGTATTTGTTTGTATGGTGTTTTACGTCATTTTCAACACATGTAAGGTTATATATAGACCAACTTTTCCTGGGTAGAACTAGTATTATACATAATAATAATGACTTATACAACCCAAACTAGCCAAGTCATCAAGTTTTCCAGACCAAACATTTTTCATTAACAACAATTAAATGGGATGCATCATGGGACCTAGCTTTGAGGTGCATACGTGAAATTCGTGAAATACGTGAATACGTGAAATTCGTGAAATACGTGAATACGTGAAATTCGTGAAATTCGAACACATAATGATGATTTTATTTTTATTTGGATTGTTACTCAGATTTCTTTCCGATCGCCTCCAGATCGTTAATAAGATGTATGTGACCCAAATTTATCAATTACCAAAACAAGAAACCCCAGCATATGAACCTGCCACTGGAAGCAATACAGCAGCCGCACATTCCAAATGGACTTATATCGGCTAACCTGCTTAGGGACGCGTATTAATTAATCACCTGTGTGAAACAATTACCAGTAATGTGCAGGTGATCAAACATTGCAACACCTCAAACGTATCTCCCAAATCAATATATATCTTAAAGCCTCACATTGCATGACAATTCATAACTAAATCAGGATTGCAGTGACAGAGAGAACACATATATCCGATAACAAGAACCCAAGTCAGAGATAGGGATATCAATGATAACATCAGATAAAGAACACTTATTTTATCCAGTTTTTTTTTACATTTCCATGTCTGAGGATTAATTAAGAAATAAAATATTTCCAGCGGATTTATATTGTCTTAGATCAAAACCTGGTGGGCGGGACTTGAAGACCATCGATACCAAGGGCCATAGGCCCACGGTTTCGATGTATTTCAAGTCCCAACCACCAGGTTTTGATCTCGCACAATATAAACCCACTGGAAATATTTTGTTTTTTGTCCGACATGAATTTTTATGTATTTTATACACAAATTTTCCAGAGATTGAACATAATACAAATATATTCTCTCGACTTAAATTGTACATCCATCTCTCAGCACCAAACTAAGAAAATATACAGCTTTATTGTGATTCGAACAAGTTAAATTTATTGTTTGAAATAAAACGTTGCCCGAAACTAACGTAATCGTTCTTTTGGATGTTTTCCGACGTCGAAACTCGTTTAAAATGATGTTCTAACGGTTGAAGGATGTGACGTGACGAGATTTATATAGCTTTTTAAAAATGCCTTTATAGCCAATCGGTATTGAGTATTTTCATAAACCATATTAGATTGGCACTTCTTTCGCTATCACAATAAGTAGTATCTAGTGGAACGCATATTTCCTTTTGAGATCATGATGACCTTGACCTTTGGCATACTGACCCCCAAAACAATAGGGTTCCTCCTCTCACCAAAGGCAATGATGCACTGTTATTTTCATGAGGGTAGTGCAGATTTTAGTTTTTAGCTTAAAGAAAACATGAATGCATTTAAAAGGTTGTTTGTTGAGTTCTTTTGCACTCTGATCTATACATAACCAGGAATGCTGTGGTTGCCTGTTTTTGAAATGTCATCACAGAACACCCACAGGGATCCCGATATTAAGCTTTCATGTTAAAGAGTAACAAATTGGCAATGCTGATCTGATATTTTTAAAGACTAAATGTTATGTCATGGTTTTGTTGCTGTTTACTAGGAAATATGATTTTTTTGCTGATTTTTCCTTTATTTAATTTTTTCAGCTGATTTCCTTAATTGTAATACTGAAATACACACAAAAAAGCTCTGCATCCAGCCATAAATATCTCGATCTATAACATTTATAGAAATAAGATCAGGCGATCCTCCTGCAATCCAACCAGAGAACGACACAAAGATATACAGAACACTAAGACAAACAAAACTCACCAGCTACGCTGATGGAGGACTCGGTCTGAGCCTCCCCGGCAACGTTCTGCGCGACGCATGTGAATTTTGATGCTTCGTCGTGTTTTAGATTGTCAACGATGAGACGTCCTTTCCCGTCCTTATATTCCATTCTGATATCCTGTGAGGATCCAAGCTCTTCGTTGTCTTTGTACCACTTCAATGAGGGACGGGGTTTTCCTGAAAGAAGGTTAGGAGAATCAAGATTTAACCCTAAACCCGCTACATATATATAATGGACTGTTCTTTCTTCGAATTAGGACTATTCCATTTATGTGACAAAGGGGTGTTTTGGGGGAAATGACTGATCAGCAGCCAGACATTGTAAACCCTGATCAGCCTGCGAGTTACTCCTGGTTTACAATGGACGCAAAGGCTATTATAGTCGTGCTTAGCGGGTTAAGCGAGGCAATACTATTAGCAGAAATATAATATATGTGAAAAGAGTTTTGCCTGCAATTCAATCTGCGGACTAGATCAAATGATGTAAGTTCATGTTTATGTATATACAGGTATGTAATATTGACTTCAACAATGGTCACAGCTTTACAACTGTTCTGATGCAAAAGCATAATCATCTTTCACCCACATTCCTCTGAAATGCCTTGAATAATTATCCAAGCTCCTTTTTTCCATTACGATAATAAATCAAAGATTAACGATGGTCACAGCTGTTACAAAGTAACTGCGTAGATATAACTACTGTATTTCACTCGTCAAAAAAAGAAGTTTTCAAAAAGAAAAAACAACTATTCAATATATATTCTGTTTCGAACATGTCTGGCTTGACTATTTATTATTCCAAAAATTGCCATAATGTGGCTCCAACTTTTTTAATGACCAGTAAGAACACAATGAATGCTGACTACACCAGTGTACAGGATTTGTTTCTCTCTACATGTGTCCTTAAAGAATGAATGTGGACTACACCAGTGTACAGGTTTTGTTTCTCTCTACATGTGTCCTTAAAGAATGAATGCGGACTACACCAGTGTACAGGTTTTGTTTCTCTCTACATGTGTCCTTAAAGAATGAATGCGGACTACACCAGTGTACTGGTTTTGTTTCTCTCTACATGTGTCCTTAAAGAATGAATGCGGACTACACCAGTGTACAGGTTTTGTTTCTCTCTACATGTGACTTAAAGAATGAATGCGGACTACACCAGTGTACAGGTTTTGTTTCTCTCTACATGTGTCCTTAAAGAATGAATGCGGACTACACCAGTGTACAGGTTTTGTTTCTCTCTACATGTGTCCTTAAAGAATGAATGCGGACTACACCAGTGTACAGGTTTTGTTTCTCTCTACATGTGTCCTTAAAGAATGAATGCGGACTACACCAGTGTACAGGTTTTGTTTCTCTCTACATGTGTCCTTAAAGAATGAATGCGGACTACACCAGTGTACAGGATTTGTTTCTCTCTACATGTGTCCTTAAAGAATGAATGCGGACTACACCAGTGTACAGGTTTTGTTTCTCTCTACATGTGTCGTTAAAGAAAGAATGCGGACTACACCAGTGTACAGGTTTTGTTTCTCTCTACATGTGTCCTTAAAGAATGAATGCGGACTACACCAGTGTACAGATTGTGTTTCTCTCTACATGTGTCCTTAAAGAATGAATGCGGACTACACCAGTGTACAGGTTTTGTTTCTCTCTACATGTGTCCTTAAAGAATGAATGCGGACTACACCAGTGTACAGGTTTTGTTTCTCTCTACATGTGTCCTTAAAGAAAAGATGAGCACTTGCTTCAAGGACCATAATTATCCTCAAATTACTTAATCTTGAGCATGTTGTGTTTAAACTTGCAAAATCTCCATTATAATAAAATCAATCCTATATTCACAACTAAAGTTTTACGGTGCACCAACACAAGAAAGGTTATATGGCGCGAAACAGGGATGAAACTGCCAGGCTCAGCCTCCATTTACATCTAGATAAAATATGGAGAATGGGCCTAGGACCATCTAACCTGCAGAACTGCAGAGTTGCTGCAAATTCTATTGTAGATACTCCATTTATGATGGAGCCACGTTTCCACATTTGCATATGCGGTGTCATGAAGAAAATCTTGAATGAGCATGATAAAAAAAAAGAAAGAAGACAAAATGAACATGAAGTGGGTGGGGTGGGGGGTGGGGGTGGGGGTGTTCCTGCCCATCTGCCTCTAGTGGGATCTGCAGTGGTTGTATTCTACCCCGGCAACTGCACGGGGAAATTATTCCATGAAATAAGTACCCTAATTATGAAGTCTGTGTAGAAGACGCATTCCTTTATAATTATAGTATTTCAAGTTATAATTATTATTAACAAAATAATGTTTTTAATATATATAATGTTTTCATGAAAATTGAGCTAAATAAATATTATCACACTTTTTCCATGTTTCTTCCACCATCACTATCTTTATGAGTGAATACATCATGAGCAGTGATCTATTGTCTGTGAATTGTTAAATCTATTGACGCAATAACCCGCGATAAAATCCAATACCTAGTGCGATCTCATGTTTTGTAAGACAAGCCATGGTCCCCCAGACACTTTGTTACAAACGTTTCTGGGAGTAAGATGACATTTTTATTGACAATAAAAATCTGTATCACTTTTTAGATGAAACATTTGTTACAATTAACACTGCTCCTGGTGACCTGGACCCCGTTTTATGAACAACTTATGACAATTTTGATCGTTAAGTTAAAGGGACACATGGCAATCTTGAGTTTTATTCAAACATTAAAATTTGCTCCTCAATTTAGTTATCCTGCGTCATTTTGACTTTAAAACTGCTTGCAAAATGATTAAATAAAAAATTGAGATTTCAATTTTCTTCCCTATTTCAACAAATTTTTAAACATATTATTGATGCACTATTACAAAAAGTTAGTAATATGTAAAAATAGTTTGCTTTGAACTATTCTAATAATTACTATTAATGATTGAACAAATGCAAGTGAAGAGAAAAACTAACGGGATGCCGTGAGTTTTTAAACAAGAGGTCAATGACCTTGAAGCTCTACTGATTGATTTTGATTTCAGGAAGTAGTCGCTACAAACTTGTTTTTTGAAAATTTATTATTAGCCGTGGCGGCCATCTTGAATTTACGGCCGACCTGAAATTTTGCTAGGATCAATTAGACATCAAGAGCAACATTCCTGTGAAGTTTCATGAAAATCCCTCAAGTAGTTTCAGAGGAATAGTCGCTACAAGTTTTCATTATATTACTCTACGTAAACAAAGATGGCCACTGACAGCCATGTTTAACATCGAACCAAAACGATTTTTGACAAGGACCAACATCATGTCATGCTGATCATTTTAGAAAAAGTCCCATATCAAAATCACTTATAGTTTTCAAGAAGTAGTCGCTACAAACTTGTATTTTGAAAATCTATTTTTAGCCGTGGCGGCCATCTTGAATTTCCGGCCGACCTGAAATTTTGCTAGGATCAATTAGACATCAAGAGCAACATTCCTGTGAAGTTTCATGAAAATCCGTCAAGTAGTTTCAGAGGAGTAGTCGCTACAAGTTTTCATTATATAACTCTATGTAAACAAAGATGGCCACTGGCAGCCATGTTTAACGTCAAATCAAAATAATGTTCGACTCGGATAACCATCATGTCATGCTGATCATTTTAGAAAAAGTCCCATATCAATATCACTTATAGTTTTCAAGAAGTAGTCGCTACAAACTTATTTTTTAAAAATCTATTTTTAGCTGTGGTGGCCATCTTGAATTTCAGGCCGACCTGAAATTTTGCTAGGATCAATTAGATATTAAGAGCAACATTCCTGTAAAGTTTCATGAAAATCCACCAGGTTGTTTCAAAGGAGTAGTCGCTACAAGTTTTTACTATATAACTCTATGTAAACAAAGATGGCCGCTGGCAGCCATGTTTAACGTTGAATCAAAACGATTTTTGACAAGGACCAACATCAGGCCATGCTGATCATTTTAGAAAAAGTCCCATATCAATATCACTTATAGTTTTCAAGAAGTAGTCGCTACAAACTTATTTTTTAAAAATCTATTTTTAGCTGTGGTGGCCATCTTGAATTTCCGGCCGACCTGAAATTTTGCTAGGATCAATTAGACATTAAGAGCAACATTCCTGTAAAGTTTCATGAAAATCCACCAAGTTGTTTCAAAGGAGTAGTCGCTACAAGTTTTTACTATATAACTCTATGTAAACAAAGATGGCCGCTGGCAGCCATGTTTAACGTTGAATCAAAACGATTTTTGACAAGGACCAACATCAGGTCATGCTGATCATTTTAGAAAAAGTCCCATATCAATATCACTTATAGTTTTCAAGTAGTAGTCGCTACAAACTTGTATTTTGAAAATTTATTTTTGGCCGTGGCGGCCATCTTGAATTTCCGGCCGACCTGAAATTTTGCTAGGATCAATAAGACATCAAGAGCAACATTCCTGTGAAGTTTCATGACAATCCGTCAAGCAGTTTCAGAGTAGTAGTCGCTACAAGTTTTCATTATATAACTCTATGTAAACAAAGATGGCCACTGGCAGCCATGTTTAATGTCGAATCGAAACGATTTTCGACAAGGACCATCATCATGTCATGCTGATCATTTTAGAAAAAGTTCCATATCAATATCACTTAAAAGTTTTCAATAAGTAGTCGCTACAAACTTGTTTTTTAAAAACCTATTTTTAGATTTGGCGGCCATCTTGGATTTCACATCAACATGAATTTTTGCTAGGATCAACTAGTCTTCATGGGCAACATTTCTGTAAAGTTTCATGAAAATCCATTTAGTAGTTTCAGAGGAGTTGTCGCTACAAAAAAAAGTTTACTGACAGACGGACGACGCACCACGGCATAAGCTCTGCTGATCTCTGATCAGTCGAGCTAAAAATTAAGATTGCCGTGTGTCCCTTTAATATTCCAGATTAGATTCTTATAATACTTTGATTTACAATTCTCAAATGAACATGATTTCATTTCATTTTCTTATACATGTGATATTTCTGCACTAAGTGCACACATAATTGTCTACTTGAATGCTTAGGTGCAAAAATGTGAACAGTTTTAAAATTTGAGACCTTAAGATGTTTAATATAACGGGCCCCAGTCTTATAGTCTTATACATATGAAACAAACACATTTTTATATAAAATAAATAAAGAATTCAGTACAAATACTTCTTTTTTTTAAAATTCAACTAAAAGATCATCTCTGCCACTTACAAACACATTAGGACAAACAATACGTGATTAAACACAGAATTTGAAGTTTATTGCACCTTTCCTAGTCAGTGTTTTAATGTCCCATATTTTTCAGTTGTTATAAATTACCAAATAGTATAAAATTAAAAGCAACCAAAATATTAACAGGATCCAAACACTGAATCAAAAAATATACATAAAACAAAAAAACAATAACAGAAACTAAAACGGGACAAAAAAGAAAGAAAAGAATTACCTTGTCAAGGAAAGTTAATAAACAAAGATTAATTTCCCAGCTTTTAGAACAAAATACATTTATTCAAAAACTGTTTCAATGCGACACTAAAATGTCACAATGACACTAACTGATGATATGCTATTCTATGTCAAAAAAACAACCACCACCTACATATAGTTATAAAAGTGTCATGATTGGTGACCACTCGGTGAATAATTTATCACCAATTGACCAAGAGGTTTCAGCTTATATGATAATAATCTATCCAGAGATTATACAATTAATAAATCATATGAAACCTGGGTATAAATAATTCATATAAAAGCTGTCCCAACTCCTCGGTGTAGCCACAACATAGACTGCATATTTAGTATAAGTGTCAGATTGGTGCTTAGAGAATATGAGGGCATTTCTGGACGGTTACTACTTAAAAGAAAAAAGTGTTCGTTTCCGCTAACCCGACCGACCCTATTATTAAGCCACCGACCCTAACTTTTTTTTTTTTTTTTTTTTTTAAAAAGTTGAACCCATGAACCAAGGTTTCTTATGGAGATATAATATAAAATTTAAAAAAAAATCCTCCAGTGAGATTTGAACCCACAACCCTAGTGTACATTACCAAATATTGAAAAAGGGCCATAACCATGTATTATCTAGGTAGTAATACCTTCCCCAGTATTTTTTATCATATTAAAAGTGTTTTTTTCATTAACAAAAATAAGGTCATTAATAATAAAAAAAAAAATTAAAAAAGTTTGCCTACCTACCTACCCTATTTTTTTTTTAAGCCGTTAGCGGAAACAAACTATTGTGTTTTTTTTGGCCTAATCATGTTATATGATGCCCACAGAGGATTTCCAGTTAGCGGCTTGACCGCCAACCCTCCTCTCTGCAGTAAAACAACAATGATATCATCCGTGCCTTTTAGACACTGTGTGCAACACTTCCGATTTTTCAAGAGCTGACTAAGTTTTTGACTTTTTAGGGTCAAAAACTTATCTTTTCATAACCTTTCAAATTAGAAGTAAAAGATAGTGGCTGTGTACTTAGGTTAAAATAGACTACTTTTGTGTGGGCTGCATGAACTGTTGGCCAACTTAATGTGGTAACATCCATATTTTTTGTAGGTGACATTTTTCTTTTCTTTATTTCTTTTTTTCTGTATTTGTATTTCTGTTGGAGACCAAATATAGAATAAATCAATGAGCTTTGGTAACACGACATATACATTTTACGATTAATTTGAACAATAATTCTCAAGTGACATGTTATATGATGCCAGTATTGCTATTTGCTTTAAGTTGAAAACTCTTTTATTTGTGAACATTATCGACAGGAGCATATAATTAAGTGTTAAACTGATAACATATAAATGTGTAGTACCAATTTTTTAAAATTGAATTGGGGTTTCACGGCGCGTCAACACAAGAAAGGTTATTTGGCGCCAAACGGGGATGAACATGCCAGGCTCATCCTCCATTTACATCTAGATAAAATATGGAGAATGGGCCTAGAACCTTCTAACCTGCAGAACTGCAGAGTTGCTGCAAATTCTATTGTAGACACTCCACTTACGATGGAGGCACGTTTCCAAATATAGAATAAATCACCGAGCTTTGGTAACATGATAAATATCGCATATTTTTTAAGGCAGATATATCTGGTAAGGTTATACATTTTATGATTAATTTGAACAATAATTCTCAAGTGACATGTGACATGATGCCAGCTATTTGCTTTAAGTTGAAAACTCTTTATTTGTGAACATAATCGACAGGTGCATATGTGTTAAACTTGATAATTAATGATTACATATAAATGGGTAGTACCAATTTTACAGTTCAAATATTTGCATTTCAGGGCAATACAAGCATATGGTACACCCGTGTTATAATTACAGTGCAGTGATTTGCATGGCAAATATTAATAATAATTACATTGCAGCGATTTGCATGGAAACTTGTGCCATGCATTGATCACAGAAATAAGAATAGCAATATTTCCATAAAGTGTAATATTTTAGCATTCATTTTAATACAAATCACTTTATTTTTTAATTTGTGTCATAAATTGTGTACATTTAAAGGGACAAACGGCAATCGTGAGGTCTGTTTTAGACATGTTTACGCATCAGAACACGTCAAATGTCTACAAAAGCATCTTCTGTTGTTATTCCTAGCTCCACTGTCTAATAAGATTTTTTTTTAACAAACATTTTGAAGTTCTTCTAAGCAATATTTCTTTTTTATTAAATTATATGAGTGCCTGTATAATATAGAATTTATTAAATGAGTTGGATAAAATTATATGATGCGAGGCTGTGCCGAGCTTCATATCAATTTTATCAAACAAGTTCAATATTAAATAGACACAAATGTGAGATTCTATTTATCACCTAACTCCAAAAAAGCCTCATCATTATCATTTTTAATGTAGCTTCATATATACAACTTTGTCAGTAGATGGCGTTGTATGTTGACTCAGTCTTCTGCATATGCCACCGAACAACGCAACCACGTCATCGATTTCCGTAATCCAGTATTTTAAATGGTCACGGAAATCGATGAGGGCATTTCGATAAACAGAGTGGAACGGAAAGGACCGAATGATGATTTGACCTTCATTTGCATATTTATTTAACTAGTGTATTATGATAAATACATCATAGCTTTAACTCCCACATCAAAAGGTGTTTTTGTTTTTAGTAGTAAAACTACCGCAGTCGTTAACATTGAGAACTGGCTATAATATGCCATATATTGCATGTGAAACAAGAAAACAAGAGGCACAATTTGAATATTTTACATTTTGGCAAGTATTTCCATTTACCAAAATTCTTGTTTTGAAACTATATAAAATGTTCATTATCAGGTTTAACTTTACTTAATAAGTTCCATCGGATAGGGACGTAAATCGGGCGGTCACGTGTATTGATCTATCCTCCGAGCACATTAAAGAACCAAAGGGATCTATTCGATAATAAGAGTAGGGCACGGTTCCCGGATTCCTATATATCCTTCCCCACTCTCTGGGGCGGCTCTTAATAACTTATACTGTGTTGATGAGCCGTTAAACAACATTCATTCATTCACTAACTTTCACTATAACTGCATGGAAAGAGTCTTGCTTTCAAAATTATTTTGGTTGAAAACATAGAACGACTGACATGTCCTTTTAATCAATTGCATCACTAGACATATCAATGACTCAAAGTGGTTAAAACATTCCACTCAATGCTCATTACCTCTTAGGTCGCCTCAAACTCACAAACATTCAAACTTTTGTTTTAAACTTTTTTAATTACAAGATTTTTTCAAATTATGAAAAATAATTTTATCGACGTTATAATTTTACTGGGAGTTTGTATAAATTATAATGAATTGGTATTTATTATGTAACAGATTACCTGCTTTTTGATAATTCCAATAAAAATATCGGCATAACCATACGCTCAAAATGCATGCACGATTTTAAGCAATTAAATATTGCAAATACATTGGATATGTAAATTAGCCAAAACTAATATAAAATCAATATTCAATTAGGGAGTATGATTTAAATATAAAGTGTCTGATAAAACCTCATGGGAAATCAGAGACTGTATTATTCTCATGGTACACCACTACAGTGGGATGTAAATTACATACTTAAATAAGCCAGTAAACAAAAACATGATACATAGATAGACAAGGCTGGCTAACTTCTCTGTGGTTATATAATTTATATGAAATTAATTTTCTTATTTTTTTGCAATCAGAATGAAAAAATAATATTCATCTTGTTCTTAGTGTTTTCAGTATGGTTACACCATAATAGCAGAGATGTTGAGATTTTTTTTCTTGTTTTCAGTAGGTGATAAAATTTGTGTTACTCGGGTTTTATCCTTAGGTTCTATAGTAAAATACAATTTTAATTTTGGCAGAGTTAAAAGACGATCATTTTCAAGGGGGGCGTCCGTGGCCGAGTGGTTAACGTCTCTGACTTGAAATGACTCGCCTCTCACCGCTGTAGGTTCGATCCCTCAGGGGCCTAGGAATCTTTATGTGAGGAAGCTATCCAGCTGGCTTGCGGAACGTCGGTGGTTCTACCCAGGTGCCCGCCCGTGCACGAAAATTGCCCGGAGGGGCACCTGGGGTCTTCCTCCACCAATGGAAGCTGGAAAGTCGCCATATGACCTTAGCTGTTGGTGCGACTATAAAATCCAATTCAATCAATCAATCATTTTCAAGATTTTGATTTTTTAAAGATACATTATATATTGAATCAATTTGCATCAATACGCAGGGTTTTAAAAGATTCACACTGTAGATACCTTAATTTTAACAGTAAACTTGGTTGAACATCAAGGATAAAGACCGAGTTTATCACCTACCAGAATGTATTGGTATTTCTTATTTCTGGTCACTGATTGGTCAGTTTTTTTGATGAAGCTCTATCAAAACTTTGAATTTTCCCTAATATACTCTGTAAAAAAAGTTTTGGACCATGGCAGTGTTCGAACCCGTACAATGATCGCTGAACCTTGACATTCGACCATAACCCTTATTATCTCAGTTGATAATTCACAATAGATCAACAATCAACAATAGTTATTGTTTACAATGAAAGTTTGCGAAAAAAAAATAATCTTTTTATTGGTTACTCGAATGTGTCCGTAACTGTTACTTTTTATGGACTTTGCAACATTTTTTACAGACCCTTTGTGTGTTCGCGATATTTTTTTAAAATCAAATCTTGTTTGGAATTTAATGTTTCTGGTACCAAATTAACCGGGTAGGGTAGACTTTGGTTACTAAAAAAAGATATTTAAATTCTGTCCACTAGTTTTATTTTTATATGACTTTATATACCCTGGTCCAAAACTTTTTTTATCAAGTATATTAGGTCCTAGGCACTACCAAATGCCAAGGAGTGCTCTTATAGTTTTATTTGTTTTATTAGGGTTATACAAAGTGTTTTGAAGTCTCTGTGACTATTAGGGGAAACATGGTATTGGACATTATTGGTTCTATGATAACTTGAGTTGTCTCAAACATAAACAAATATAAGTCTGGGAGCAAGTCTGTCATATAAACAAGCAAACAAAATGCAAATGGAGGTGGTAGAAGACAGCAGATTTGTGTTGACGTCCGTCAGATGAGAACAAATAACCGGACCATTCCGGATGTCCCATAAGTCACATAGATATCACTACATACCTTCGACTCGTGTCTCTAGGACAAGTTTCTCCCCTGCATCCACGGTCTGGTCACTGAGTGAGATGGTAAACTTAGGGGGTACAGGCTTCACTTTCGCGTCTGAAAGAAGATATTCAACACATTTGCTTGGTTATCTATTATATCATTGATCTAACTAGTTTTAAATTCAGTTTTAACAGGAAATCATGTAAGATCCTCTAATACTATGACATTATAAGAATTTTTCATGGGCATCTGGTGAAGATTGGGAATTCCAACATGAGGTATAATAGTTTTTAAAACAATTACACAGAGGGTTGGAATTTCCCTATCTGAACCCATAACAGATCTTTTTCTTGCCTATCATTTACATTATGCACATTGACGTCGCCAACTATTTTGGATTTTTTTTTTTTTTACACAATGACGTCATGCAACTGTCGTTGTTGATATCAGCGCACGACTTTTATCTTCCCCTATGTGTAAGATCAGATTTTCCATCACTCATGTAAAATGCAGATAACCTGATCCGGTATGCAATAAAACAATATCATGCAATACAAGAGCTATAGAGTCAGCACTCAACCGACACAGGTACTGTAAACAGTGGCTGTCTAAATTGATCACATCAGTTGATTACTTTTACCCTTTTAACCTTAACCCGCTACATATATAATGGACTGTTCTTTCCTTGAATTAAGACCATTCCATTTAGTTACTCGCAGGCTAATCTGGGTTTACAATGGATGCAAAGGCTATTACAGTTGTGCTTAGCGGGTAAAGGATTAAAGGGACACATAGCAACTCAATTTCACTTTCAAACACACGGTTTCCCTTTAATTCTCCTTTTAAAATTGGCTATAATATTGATGTTTGATAAACACTTTATGGGTCCTTTTAAATTTTTCGCAATAAAAATACATCACATATATTACACCACTTTGCATTTTAAGGCTTGTAAAAACTTTATTTCGTCTTCGTCACATTCTAACACTGACTTTACAAGTACAGAATTTATGTTTTCCGAGTACAAATCAATTTCTATTGACATACAATGACATTAATAAATTTCAAAACTGCATATATCTGCTTGAGTACACAAGTTTATCAATAAATAGTTCTGTGACCGTGAAACGATCATTATTTGTGCGTTTGATGGTTTTCAATTGAGCAAAAAAACATAAAAAAATCCGATAGTTCTGTTCAAGGAACACACCGCAATCATGAAGTGTTTATCCAGTGTTAAAATTAGTACCTTACATTTATTCATTCAATGTTATTTTAACTTTGAATGTTGTACTTCACTGTTTTGCAACTTTTGTAGTTTGTATTATCCTGATGAAGGCGGTTGGTTATACGGTCAAGACTGGTAAATAAACCAGTAAATCTTACGCGTCTTCTGTTATAATTCCACTTACCACTGTAAAATATTTAAATATAGAAGAAATAAAATTAAAAAAAAAAAGTGTCTTTATTTTCTCTGTATGTTTTAAATTACTGTTGTTTTACAATTCAACAACATATCTGATGGCTGAATGCGAAATTATAGCAACTATAATTAAATAAATAAAGAACAATAATTTTGCACCTCAATATGCCACAATAATGTATTTTGAATGTGTTGTTAAAAAGGAAGAAAAGATTGTCATGTGTCCCTTTAAAACATTTATAATTGTCAATTTTATAAATTGAAACTGCTTCTTAACCAAAAGATGCTAGGTTTGTATTTCAAATTGAAATGAGGTATAAATGTATCAAATTTATTACAGCTTAAACCTTTTAATTTATTTTATGAATCAAGGACTTAGTTACCACAGAGAGACTTAGTTGCCACACAGAGACTTACAGAGACTTAGTTGCCACACAGAGACTTAGTTGCCACACAGAGACTAAGTTACCACACAGAGACTTAGTTGCCACACAGAGACTTAGCTACCACACCGAGACTTAGTTGCCACATAGAGACTTAGTTAATAAACATATTCTAGTAGATTTAGTGACCATACAGATTCAATTTTTCTAATACGTTTATTTATCACACATTGACTAAGTTATCAAACAGATTTAATTCTACTGTCTACCATCATCATAAGTTCATAAGTTTTCACATATTCATTTGACTTTTATATCTATTACTAGTAGTGTCTCTCCATCCACCAGTGTAATGTTTCCTCACATGCCACCAGCATGCAGGTGACAATTGTTTTTCTATAAAACTTTAAATTCTTACCAGGTGACCCACTACACCTTCACCACAAGCAGCAGATTAATGACTTTAGATTTATGTATCAAGGATTAATTTATCAACTTACTTCCCATTCAAACCAGTTCCTTTATTCTGATTATTTATTTTCTACCATCTATGATTCACTCCCTCTACTGCTTTTGACAACCAAATATTTGAGGCGAAAGTTGTTAAAAAGAAGAGAAAGAATGTGTTACAAACAACAATATATATTATCTAGTAGTAGCTTTCCATGTCACATTTTGTTCAACACAATTGAATGATTTTCTAATTAAATGTTGTACTTGTCAATGCAGGGTTTGAGTTAATGAGTCACACCTACCAACTGATGGAAACAGGGTTATTCTAGATACAAATGTTGCTTTCCAAATTTAGATCCATTCTAAAAAACAATTTGTCACCATTATCAATTTAGAATGTATGCAACTAAGGCTGAAACAGGTATTTCGTTGTATTTGAGCGTACTGTACTGTTGTATCTAGCCATTTTATTTATATAAAGTTACAGCTGTTTTGCATTCACCTCACAACATGCAGTATCTGGATTTGTATCTAGCAAAATATGACATCTTATGTGGCCCTCCATCATAATTTAAGATCAGTCATAAACTGCATATAATACCTGAACTGTATATATAATGTATTGGAGCGTACTGTACAAGGCCGTTGCTCCTTTCATTATACTGAGTAACGTCGGTGGTTCTACCCAGGTGCCCATCCATGCACCAAAATTGCCCTGAAGGGTACCTGGAGTTTTTCCACCACCAATGGAAGCTGGAAAGTCACCATAATTATGACCTTAGTCGTTGGTGCGACTATAAAATTCAATCCAATCCTTTCATTATCGGCCTTTTTCTTACTGCATGTAGGCAGACGGTAGTGACAATTGGCATACATGTTGTTTTCAGTGGTTCTACCCTGGGTGTTTTCCTGTGAAACAAAACAAAACTTACCAAGTAGTGATATGAATGCCCGAGTCTTGGCCTCGCCGCCGGTGTTCTTCACGATACACTCGTACACTCCGCACACTTTCTTGGATGCTTCCCGTAACACGAGTTTGGCTGTACGTCCGTCAAATGTTGTCTTGGCCTGCCAGGAACCTAGCTCCCGACCGTCCTTAAACCAGGTGGCCTTCCCGTCTACACCATCTGAAAATGAAATTGAACTGTTTAACGACTCAACAACATATTTTTTGTATTAAACAAGGTACTCTTAGAGAGGAAAGGGTGGAGGCATAGCATAAGATAACCCAAGGTCTTTACTGCTCTCTAACTGTCAAATACAGGAAGATTTTAGACACCTGGTTAATACCCTTATTGACAGTCGAAATATTCAAAAAAATTAAAACCAGACATAAACACATTTAAGCAACGTTAGTGACCAACAGATCTGGCAAAGAAGAAAGTAATTTCAAATGGTAGGAGAGAAACAACACATCCTACTACAAACTAAAAATTTGGAGGCATTACTCAAATAACTTTATTTTTGAAAGCCTGTCACCATGATGAAATCAAATACTTATTTTGGCATTTTTTTAAATAAAAAATATTCCGGTTTTAGGTACATTGTATTACCAAATTTTTTTAATTTAAAAGTAAGCAAAACAATGTATTTATTAACCAGTTTTTCATTACGAAAAAAATATTTTAATTATTTATCAGGAAAACGCTTATTTGAATTAATTTATCAGGAAAACACTGAATTTAATTATTATATGATTTTTCAATTTAACATTTAAAAATAATTATTTACCCCGTTTAAAAATTTAAAATAGATAGACAATCAAAACTATAAAGTTTCTTCTACTTACAAAATTATGGAATGTATTATTGCCTGACTCTCACCACAAAAATCCAAGTATCACCCACCTTATGAACTTTATCTTATATATAAGACATTATGTAAAATTTATTATGTCCACAAATCACAATAACAATGTGAAATTTGGTTTACAACCATCAAAATTAGGTTATATATTTATATTACTCCCCCATTAACTTAACCTGTTTCCCGAATTACAACCCTAACTCCCTAACCCAAATATAGGCGATACAGTATTCTTGCAATATGGCCTCATATATTCAGGGCTCAAGTCAAAATTGTTGTATCTTGCTGTTTTATTTATATAAAGTTACAGCAGTTTTGCGTTCACCTCACGACATGCAGTATCCGGATTGTATCTAGCGAAATATGACAGCGAAAATTAAATATGACATCTCTTATGTGGCCCTCCATCATAATTTAAGATCAGTCATAAACTGCATATAATACCTGATCTGTATATATAATGTATCTAAAGTCTGGATGAAAATTTAAAGGAAAGACATCCTAAAAATAAATTAACAATTAAAAAAACAAAACGACTCTTACCATAGATGTAAAATGTTTTTTATTAATATTAGTTTCTGATAAAGTTTTTTTTAAAATATATAATAGCATGTCAACCACAGAAAATAAAAGCGTTTATTACTTTAATTGTTCTTGCATAGTTGCGTAAATGCTTCTTGCATCAAGGATACATTTGCCAGATGTCAAACACCCTTTGGGCAGAGTTCATTCAATGAATAGGACAAGCCTAGAACATAAAAGCGAAGGTGCAACACTGCTGTAACTACATACAAATAAGGAAGAAGATACAACAGTGTGGCACTGAACCTCCAAGATGCTGCTTCTCGTACCTGTCAGAAAATGATACTTGTTTCAAAGGTAAAGTAAATGTTATTATTGCCATTAGTGTATATCCTATATATTCAACACAACTTTTTATCAGCGCCTGTCAATAATGATGCTAGTTTCATGGTAAAGTAACCGCTATTACTGCCATTAGTGTATATCCTATTCAACACAACTTTTTATCAGCACCTGTGTCAATAATGATGTTAGCTTCATGGTAAAGTAAACGCTGTTATTGCCTTAAGTGTATATCCTATTCAACATAACTTTTTATCAGCACCTGTCAATAATGATGCTAGTTTCATGGTAAAGTAAACACTATTATTGCCAAAGTGTATATCCCATTCAACATAACTTTTTATCAGCACCTGTCAATAATGATGCTAGCTTCATGGTAAAGTAAACACTATTATTGCCATTGGTGTATATCCTATTCAACACATTTTTTTTTTAAGTTTAGATATATAAACTAATCAAAAAAAGACACCTTGAAAGAAACAGGTATTTCTTTGTATTTATAAAAAAATCTTATCAAGTATTAATGTTCGCTTGGTAGCAAAACATTTTTGAGTGATTACGTAACATTTTATTTATGACTAGGAGCTGCAAAATATGTTAATTTATCATGGGAGGAGCCATATTTATGACAATGAATGTCATTATTTATATCCCTATTTTTTTTTTTGTAATACCCATAAATCTGTATTAAACATCCCAGGGGCATTACCCTTTTTGCAAAAAGGGGGATTTTAATTAAGTTTATTTTTTTTAGTTAACTGATAAATACCAAGTTAATTAATGTGTATTTTTTTCTGAATACATAGTATTTAAGCGTATCCATGTTTGGTTATCATTCCCTATGTATTATCTCTCCAGATTTCGTAAGTCATATTTTATAATTCACTTTTTGACTACCAAAGAGGGGTTGAGGGTGGCATTCGGGGTATAGGGGTGAGGGCTTTAATTATGCAGGGGATTTAATAAGGCATTTACAGTATATAATTAGGGAATGGAAATCTTGTGCATCGTTATTTTCAGACATCAAGACGTCAGTCTGAAAACATCTTCCTAATCCCCCATCCCCACTCAACCTCACCCTTCAAAAATATTTTAAAGCTTTTTTTTTAAAAAGAACATGTTTGTTGATATGCTATACATTTAATGCATACTCCAATTTACTCCAGGTAAATTAAATACAACCTCCATGTAGATCCAAATTCTTATCACACTGGTCTATAAATTTGCATAATAATACTCTGAGGTGAATATTTCAACAGCACTTCAATCACTCATAACAACTTTACGACAATCATAAAGTTCTAAATGATATAAATCTTAATGCAACTTTTTAGAAAGACTTTGTCCAACAATTTCAGCCTCCGATTTGCAAAAACAGGACAAGAAAACATTGTTTTGGGGTAATAATGACCCAGTCACCCATTGTTTGTGGAATTAAAACGATCACATGTTAAATGGGACATAAAAAGTGTTGTTATCAACCAACAATCCACGACTTACGAATCCTAAGTGCTAACCTCTGGTTTGTCATCCTACATGTTTGGTCTGCAGCCCTACAAGGTGGTCTGCAAACCTACATGGTGGTCTGCCACCTCCTTACAACATGGTCTGCCACCCTACAAGGTGGTCTGCCATCCTACAATGTGGTCTGCCACCCTACAAGATGGTCTGCCACCCTACAAGGCGGTCTACCACCCTACAATGTGGTCTGCCACCCAACATGGTGGTCTGCCACCCTACAAGGTGGTCTGCCACCCTACATGGTAGTCTGCCACCCTACATAGTAGTCTGCAACCCTTCATGGTGGACTGCCACCCTACAAGGTGGTCTGCCACCCTACAATGTTGTATGCCACCCTACAAGGTGGTCTGCCATCCTACATGATGTTCTGCCACCCTACAATGTGGTATGCCACCCTACAATGTGTTCTGCTACCCTGCAAGGTGGTCTGCCACCCTAATGGTGGTCTGCAACCCTACATGGTGGACTGCCACCCTACAAGGCGGAACATCTGTGTAATGTAATGTACTCACTGTGAAACTTGCAGACAAGGGACACGTCTTTCTGTTTGTCCACCAACTCAGTGTCTTCCAGAGGTACGTCCACCGTCGGAGCTAAGAATTTGGATGCCTTGTTACTGTGGGGCTTGGGTCGCACTAAAATATTCAATTTACCCAAATTAAGGCAACACAATTACACATTTGCTGCTTTTAACGAAACATCAACATTAATTTTTTAATGATCCTTTAAAGGTTTTGATGCACTATTTTCAACAATATTTATTTAAAATGCCACTGAATAACTTGAAAAAAGCTGAAAGAATTATCAAAATGCCATGAAAAAAGATATGACCTATTGAAAATGTACAAAGAACATAAATGGAGGCAGCCTTCTTGTAATGATGACATCATCGTGCCTTTTTACCATATATGGCATATAGACAAAAGATATTTTAATGCAAAGAAAATCACTGCAAATTGATTAAAAGTAAATATTCAGATGTAAAATGTATAAATTGTATGCCTATTTTTCATTTGCACTGAATTTCTTTGCTTTAAAAGACATTTTGTCAATATACTATATATGGTAAAAAGGCGTGATGATGTCATCGTTCCAAGATGGCGGCCTCCATTTATGTTTCTTCGCAAATTTTCAATAGGTCAGATCTCCTTTATTTTTCATGGCATTTTGACAATTCTTTCATTTTTTCCCCCATTTTTTTCTGAGCCCTTTAAAATAAACCTTGTTTGAGAAAAAAAGCATCAACCCCTTTAATAGAAATTCAGAAAGTGTCCGAAATAACAATTTCCTGAAATACGACAAAGGCTGCCGGGAAACATTAAAACTTAGTAGAGATCCTATTTAAAACACTGATTTCCAAATTAATTAATAAAAATAAGTTACTTGAAGTCCTCCCTCAAAAAATATCATCATCTTCCTAATATTCATATTTAAAGTTTACCATGTCAACCAACCTCAAAATACTATTAAATAATAAAGCAAACTATTTTGTATAATCCAAATGGTGACAAAAACAGGAAACTCAAAATAAAGAGAGGGGGAACAGGAAACACTTGGAGCAGAATGTGTGAATAAACAAACATGGAATGTCTGTGCCACTGGGTCAATCCTTGACATTGTGAAATCAATGAGACATCTTAATGAACAACAATTAGGCATTTATGGTATACACTCATACAAACGCAACCATGCCCACCCGCCAACCCCAACCACCCCACACCTAATAAATATAAGGCCATGAAAAAATAAAAGGGGTTGCACCCCAAGTATTTTAAGGTATATGTAAAAAATAAAATAAAATATTAATGGCCTTATAATGACCGCACCCCACCTACCACCAACCCTCTACCCACCCACCCACCCAACCCTTTAGTAAAATGCATAACCCCAGGGGCATTTAAAAGTGGGTATACAGCAACTGACCATAATGCAAGGTCATAATATTTTGAGTTTAATTGCTCATAGTGCAAAATTACCGTAATCTGAAACTACTTGGAATTGAATTGGGTTTTTAAGGCGCACAAACACATGAAAGGTTATATGGCGCCTAACAGGCATGAACATGCCAAGCTCATCCTCCATGTACATCGAGAAAATATGGAAAACGGGCCTGGAACCTTCTCACCCTGAACTGCAGAGTTGCTGCAAATTCTATCGTAGAAACTCCATTTACGCTGGAGCCACGTTTATTGCTTCTCTGCCACTGCTCTTTTCATGTGAGCGAGATGGCACCTGAAACAAGGCAGGGATCATGATGAAGACTTTAATGAACATGAACAAAAAATGATAAAATGAACATGAATTTGGGGGATTCTTGGAAAGAATGAAATGGATTTTTACATCCAGTCATATTTGGTTATATTGAGAGGGAGATGAGATGAAGAATGAATCCATCCATCAGACAGGTCTACACCAGGACGCGAACCTGCATGGTGAAGAGATCTGTAGCTCTATGGCACAAGGCCTTTCCACTGAGAAACCGAGGCCACTGGACTATACACAAATATGCAGCAGTAGCACATTCTGTTCCCATAATTCAGCGGGACAATCTTAACATCAGGGACACATCTTACCCAACTCTTAAGGTCAAATCAATTTGCTCCTGTATATCTATAAGTGATGACACAGTATGGACTCGGAGACACTCCTAAACATGGTGACATCAAAGACATCATGAAGACATCGCAGAAACATCTTAACCACCACTTAGGTTAAATGAATTAAGTAGAAGAGGACAAAGTAACACTGTCTTGACTCAGTGGGATATCCTTGACATAGTGACATGGACAGGGGCAGGATTATAAACCGCAGCTGAGTTTAAACTAATTAAGATTGCCTTCAAAATGCTGTAGTCATGGCTCTAAGGTTCAGTAATCATGGCTATAAGATGATGTAGTTATGAATATAAGAGGCTGCAATCGGGAATACACGATGCTGTAGTTATGGTTAAAAGATAATGTTGCTGAAGCTACAATATGATGTAGTCACGGCTACAAGATGATGTAGTCATGAAAGATATTGTAGTCATGACTACAACATAATGTAGTCATGGCTACAAGAAGCTGTTGCTAAGGATACAAGATGCTGTAGTCATGGCTACAAGAAGCTGTTGTTAAGTATACAAAATGCTGTAGTCATGGCTACAAGATGCTGTTGTCATGGCTACAAGATGATGTAGTCATGACTACAAGATGCCATTGTCGAGGCTGCAAGATGCAGTAGTCATGACTACAAGATGCTGTTGGCAAGGCTACATGATGATGTAGTCATGACTACAAGATGATGTAGTCATGACTACAAGATGCTGTTGTCGAGGCTACAAGATGCAGTAGTCATCGCTACAAGATGCTGTTGTCGAGGCTACAAGATGAAGTTGCAGCTAAAAGATGCTGCTGTAGCCAATCCCAATTGTTTCAAGAGTTCATGAGAAAACTACGGTACTAACAGCAAACATAAAACAACAACATAACTATACTGCACTTATCTTATTAAGTGATCAGACATTGCATAAGTACAACTTCAAAGACATTCAAGTCAAAAGTGTACTCGCATCCCACCAACACAACCAGGCGCGTAGCTAGACCATGATCTGTCAAATGCAAGGTTGACTGCAATGCTAACAAATCATTTAAATTGCGTTGAAATGCATTAATGTTTGTCATAAAAATGTTTGTATGCAGCTGTGTATATGCATATAGGCAGCAAAGATCCCGGCAACCCGAGTCCGATTCTTACCAAATATTTCCAGTTCAGCTTCTGCAGTAGCGGAACCGCCGGAGTTCTCTATTTTACAGACATACATTCCTTGATCTGCAGCCTTGACCTTGGGTATCTCCAGCATGTGGCAGTCCTTCTCCTTGTATATCTGTCGAAGAATAACGTATATGTCACGTGAATGAACACTATTTACACGTAATGAGGGGATATATAATTATGTATATTAAAATCTGAGAATTAATAGTCTGAGAGAGAAAAGTGGTTGCTATGGTAATGCACTTTTTGATATGTGCATGAGAATTCCAATCAAATGTGGACAATGGACTGTAGACATAGATATGATCAGAAATGAATGGTTTCTAAACAAAAACAAAACAAGAGGCCCAAGAGGGCCTGTGGACGCTCTACTGGCTAACATGGCTCTTATAAAATCAATGAAGCGAGTGACTGCCATTTACGTTTTTTTGAAAGTTTCAGGCAAAAAAACAGCTTTTTGACTAAATCAAGGGCCATAACTAAAGAATCTGGTAAAGTTTGTAAAGATTAGATGAAAAATGAAGTTCATACCGTATTAACGAGGCAAAATATAGCATTTATTTCTGGTCCAACATAGAGATAAAAAACAACAAAAAAAACGACATATTATAGCATTTTTAACAAAATCAAGGGCCATAACTCCGCTGTTACTTGTCCGATCTGGTTGGTTTTCGAACTTGACCAAGCTTTTATAGACATTAACAATTTCATAAAGTTTGGTAAAGATCGGATGAAAAATGAAGGCGCTATCGTCTTAACGAGGCAAAATATATCATTTTGAAGTAAATCAATGGCCATAACTCCGATGTTACTGGTCCGATATGGCTGGTTTTCTAACTTGTCTGAGCTTTCACTGATATTAACAATCTGATAAAGTTTGGTAAAGATCGGATGAACAATGAAGCCCCTATAGTCTTAACGAGGCAAAATATAGCATTTTTAACTAAATCAAGGGCCATAACTCCGCTGTTACTATTTCGATATGGCTGGTTTTCGAACTTGTCCAAGCTTTCTTTGATATTAACAATCTGTTCAAGTTTGGTAATGAGTGGATGAACAATGAAGCCCCTATTGTCTTAACGAGGCAAAATATAGCATTTTTAACTAAATCAAGGGCCATAACTTCCCCGTTACTGGTCCGATATGGCTGGTTTTCAAACTTGTTCGAGCTTTCAATGACATTAACAATCTGATAAAGATTGGTAAAGATCGGATGAACAATGAAGCCTCTATCGTCTTAACAATGCAAAATATAGCATTTTTAACTAAATCAAGGGCTACAACTCCGCTGATACTAGTCCGATATAGCTGGTTTTCTAACTTGTCCGAGCTTTCATTGATATTAACAACGTGGTAAAGTTTGGTAAAGATAGGATGAAAAACGAAGGCCCTATCGTCTTAACGAGGCAAAATATAGCAATATAGCATTTTTAACTAAATCAAGGACCATAACTCCGCTGTTACTGGTCCGATCTGGCTGGTTTTCGAACTTGTCCGAGCTTTCATTGATATTAACAATGTGGTAAAGTTTGGTAAAGATAGGAAGAAAAATGAAGGCCCTATCGTCTTAACGAGGCAAAATTTAGCAATATAGCATTTTTAACTAAATCAAGGGCCATAACTCCGCTGTTACTTGTCCGATCTGGCTGGTTTTCGAACTCATCCGAGCTTTTATTGATATTAACAACCTGTTAAAGTTTGGTAAAGATCTGATGAAAAATGAAGGCCCTATCGTCTTAACGAGACAAAAGTTAACAACGCACGACGGACGGACGGACGACGGACAACTCGGCATCCCATAAGCTCTGCTGGCCTTCGGCCAGTAGAGCTAATTACACCATCATTAATACTTTGTCCTTAAGATTTCTTTCATAAAACAAATTTAAGACAATATTAACCTATTAAAAGTTAAGTTTTTCAGTATCCTGATTTTTATACTCAAAGTATGATGTATTTTCTAATAAAGGGGGATAACTCACCTTGTGCCTGTCATCCTTGACAACAGTTTTGCCATTTACGCTCCATGTCAACTCTGTGGTGGGCGACCCTTCAAACGAGACCTTGAACTTGGCGGTCTCTCCTTCGTTGATGAACTGTCGTCGGGGCTTTATGACAAACTCGGGTGACTTTTCTTTGACGGTGGGATTAAGGGCTGTGTTGACAAGCTCCTTCGTGTTGGGGTCAACATGAAACTCGACTGTCATGGAATTATGGATTGTTGATTGAAAATCGGAGAATATTTCTTTTTTTTATTGTAATGAAATAAGAGCTGGACAATGCAAACATGTTAACCTATAAATATGAAAATGTTCCAAATGAATAAGGCCAGACTTTTTTAATTTTTAGGTTTACGACCCGCCGACCCCAATTATTGCCGAAATCAAAACAAAAAAAAATACAAAATTTAAAAAAGAAAAAGAAAAAAAGAAGCTTACTTGTTACCTTGAAACTAAGATTAAAGTCATTTAATACTATTATACAATCTTTTTTCTTTTAGACGCCTTTGTGGGTATGTTTTCATGATTATTTTTTTTTATTCCCTCCTCCTACCCTTCATTTTTCCAGAAAAAATCGGTAAACCTAATAATAAAAAAAAACTGGCCTAAGGCAAAAGAAGAAAAGATGTCAAAAACAAAATGGGATTTTATGTCCTGTTAACACATAATGTTCGGTTAACCTCAGAGGGAGATGAGATGAAGGATGAAGTGTCCCATCAGACATGCCTCCGCCTGGGAATGAACCCATACAGGGCAGAGGTCTGTAGCTCTAAAGTCAATGCCTTATCCACTCAGCTACGGAGGCCGTCAGATGTGAAAAAAAAAAAAGAAAAAAAAGAAGAAAAGTTGTCAAACAAATAATCACGAAAGATGAAAATGATACCAAAAAGATAGAAAAAAAAATAAACAAGATAATCACCTGCTCCAGATCCTTCATCGATACTACGGCTTCTGCTTCCGCCTGAAGATAGAAAGAAGAAAATAATTTAAAATAAAAGATTTTAATAAAACAATTGCATAATGTATTTCTGGTTGATTCACAAGTTGAATTCTATAACCTGACACATGAAATGAATTAGAAAAACAAATTGTTGAATGGTTCATCCAGTGAAAGGGGAGCAGTATGTAGGAATCTGGGCAACACCCGGAGACCACCAGTTTATATTCTCATCCAAGAGATGGGGCTGATTAGTCCTGAGCGGACTGACATACAGAAGAAACCCAGTGATGCCAGTGAGACTCAAACCTGTGATCTCTGGGCCGCACTAATATGAAGCTACCTCTAATATATATATTTTTTAAATTATTAAGGTCATGCAAGATTGAATATTTATTGACTTTTGATTTCACTTTTGATTTTGGATACAAAATATCAAAAATATATTGAAGTTTGAAGAATTTGGACTTTTTTATTATTATTATGTTTTGTTGTTTGTTTTTTAAGTGGCAGAGCCCTTCCACAGGGAAGGCATCTTATTAAAGTAAATATAGTATATTTCTTAGAAGTTTAGTTCTCAAACAAACAGTCTTACAAGAACTGTATTCTATTAATAGCACGTTCAGCCATATTGGACACATGTAGTAGATCTTCACATTATGTGGTCCCACCTTAATTCCATTAAGCGATGGGAAAACTTATATTATCAGGATTGTATAATAGATATTTTGACAATAAAACACGTTTAAAACATTTTTTTACTGAAAAAATCGATAACCTGTTTAAAATTACTTACTAAATGTTTTAATTTTACAATATGCAAATTGTTTAAGCTGAAATTAAGGTTTTATTTCATACCTCAGCCAACCCAGTGTTCGCTTCTTGGAAAAGGGGTTGGATGGGGTATGAAAGTGAATACTCGACCACGTAATGATTTTATTGACCACAGAGTTTTTGCTATCTGCATTTTAACCAATTTGTTTTAACAAAACATCTATCTTTTTTCAATCAATAAATCGTTGAAATGACATTTCAAACAAATATTTCCTTATCAATTTAACAAGATTGCTGTGTTGTTGCAATACAATTGTCATTAATCAATCAACCCAGGTGAGCATTTTGCAGGTAAACTGAACGTAAACAAACATCTCATCACCTGGAGAAACATCAACTTTAGTCATAAATAAATATTTGTGTAAGATCATGCAGAAGGATGGCAACTAGAATCAGGGACATGCAGCGTTTTAATTTAGTTTGCATCTAATGTCATCTAATGTCATATAATGTCATCTAATGTCATCTATGTTTATGGTTAAGGTTGTACAATTGAGACATGCATATTTCATTACTGAATCATGGAGATAGCACACACACTGTCTACAACTACAGGATAATGCGGGACCTTTCCCTAACCCTAACTATATGTACCATAAATTATGTAAGCATTTGCTAAAGTTTAAATACAGGGCCTAAACAAAAATTGTGTAACCTGACTGACCCTCCGTTCTTGCTCCTCGATCCATCAATTTGTTCCCTACCCACCAAATTTCTGTGTTCCTTTTTATGAGTGGAATGGCCTTATATACTGGGTGTGTTCAGGGTTCTCCCATTGACAACCAACATTGGTTACCAATAGTCGCCGATGGTAGCATATGGTTACCGTTGCATACCGATGTTACAACTGGCAACCAATAAACTCTGAACGAATAGCAGAAATATGGGTAGTATATGGTACCAACGGCAGCGGTAGGTTACCATGGGCTACCCATGTATTAGCAAAGTAGCAAGGTAGGTGATACATCCCGTTTTTACACTTCAAAACCGACAACTAACGAGGGTACCCAATGCTTACCAATGGCTGCCTATGGTTACAAAAGGCGCTTTCCGTCACCAATGGGAGAACCCTGAACGCACTCCGTCACCAACGCACTCAATTTTCCCAACACTAAATGGGCATTGAAAAAGCATTGAAAGCTTGCTTATTTACTGCTAACTTATTTTATGAGGGATTAGCTCAGGTACATAAACTGAGGCCCGAGTAAAGTTTTTTTCTTTGACTAGCATTGTTATTTTGAACAGTAGCTAAGGTATAGCAGTATATAATACTTTGAACTTTACTTTTTATGAAGAAAAAAACACTACAAATTCAAATTAACAAGTATTTGTACTAAATACAAAACTTTGTTATTTAGAACAAAAGTAAAAGCAAGACACAACTAATGAAACCCTTGCTGTTGTGTTTCATACAAAAGCTGTATTGTGGGGTCTCATCACCTGATACAAAACTGAATAACACCATGTTTTCATGAAATTGTATGTCTAACAGTGATTTACAGTTACCTATACAAATTCTCTCCCACCCGCCCCACCACGCAAATACAACAGGCTCAAAATAAGTCGAATGGTTCAAGTCTACCCAGTATTTTCAGTCTGTTTCTAGATTTGACAACTCCTCATCAGATTTTTTGTGGTGGAGGCAGACCAACCACTATTGCTGGGTAGAACCAGTGCCATCCTTAAGAATCGACACTTCCTCACTTACAAGTCGAGCTCCCAGTGGGATTTGAACCCGCAGCGGTGAGAGGACATCAGATTGAAATTTCATTCAAGCAATATTCATGAGCAGAAAAATCAGATTTAACCAATAGAATAAGTGTGTTTCGCTCATATCAAATTCTGCCTTCTTTTCCATTTACCGAAAAGAATAATGAGGTGAAATTTAGAAAGAAAGGAGAGAGAAGAAATTCAATAAGAGAAAAACATCACACATATCCGGTGTTTCTAAAAACACTAAATTAATATTTGTAATTTTTTCAGAGAACTTTTCAGAGAACTTTATTTCTATCGCTATAATTATGTATTCAAGTAGTAGAAATGATAGAGATGTTGAGAATGGTAGCTTCCAACATCGAACAATTATGAAGGCAGACTTCTGATTGGCAAAAAAAAGGTCAATCTTGCGTGACCTCTCACATGGGTCGTCTGACCCTTAAAAGCGAAGGGTATGACAGTTTAATAATTATAGAGGTTCAAACCTGATTGAGACTGGTTAAAGCCTTATAGAAACTCCCACCAAATAACGACAAAATTACAAAATAAATTATCAACCTCTATCCAGTGATTCAGGTCATATAATAATGTTTATGTGCCAATTAGAAGTATAGGTTTTTTCACAGGTTCTTAAAAATACCCATGATTGAATATGCGTAAAATGAATAATGAGTTGGTAACTCTTAATTCGACGCTCCAATTATTGGGTTTGGTCTGGCTGGTTAAAGCTGGTTATATTGTGTCTAGAGAGTTTCGATTCTCGAAACAGGTAAGTTATATTATACCGCGTCACCAGTAGGTATAGAAGCGGTGTACATGTTGTAAAATTTGCCTGTTGATGGCGGGATAGGGACTTTTGTTTCATAAAAACATCAATAAATTTCTACCGAGCTGCACTCTTTGAACCTAACCCCAACCTTAACCCTAAAGCAAGTAGTTCTGAAGGGATGACGGCATGCCACAAACTGGTATATATCTTTTGTACCTGTCCTTGATCCATTAACACACAACCTCAAAAAAAAAGTTTTTTAAAAGCGAAAGCTCTTAAATTATAAGTTCATCTCATCAGTTCATCTCGGATACTCATTTTTCATCCTTCAAACATTTGCTCTAATAATGTCAGCTTAAGACGTCTCCAGTTGCAATCATTGTGACATTTCTTAACAAACGAAAGAAATATTCAAAATATATTTCAATGGTTGTGTTTTATAAACCTGTCGGGGTGTGAGAGCCCTGACTATATATAGATACTCTGGCAATTAAAACACAGATTAGGATATAAGATACAATAGATATTGAGACTTTATACATTATTATTATTTTCTTTATCCCCTAGTCTTCACGAAAAAATATATTGTTCAAGTTTTCAACTGATGCCAACTAAATCAACCAACTAAATCAACCAACTAAATCAATCAAATTTCAATGAAATGGGATTTCTTGATCTAAAATTGAATAAATCAATTGGATTGTGTTAACAACAAAACAATAACTCTGAAGTTGATGTCTTAGCTAGTCTTTTGGGCTCCCCTTCTCAATATAATTATAAGCTCTGTGTTAAAAAATAGGTAATCAATCAATCAATCAATCAATCAATCAATCAATCAATCAATCATCAATCAAAAAATCAATCAATCAATCAAAACAACCAATCAATCAAAACAATGAATCAATCAAATCAATCAATCAACCAACCAATCAATCAAATCAACCAATCAATCAATCAAATCAACCAATTAAAAAACATTAATAAATAGACCACTCAACGACTGCCTTATTGCTGTATCATTTTTAAATGTTTCCTTGTTTGATTTACCTAGAATAATCTAATAACTTATTGTTCAATTTCGAGAATTTAATTTATAAATATCGATATCTACAAACAAACAAACAAATGAAATTAAATACCTTCCTTATAGGCGCCTGCTGATCTATCCATGTTTATTACATTTATCAGATAATACTTCTCCAATGAAACTACCCTAAATGAATCCTGGCCTATGTAAATCTAAATGATATCTCAAGTACCAGATTGTGAAAAAACAACAACAACTAACATTCTTAAACCTTTTGTGAATTTGACATATTAAGAAGACATAAAATGTCAAAATCCTTTTTACCCTACATTTAGATTCCACCCGCTAATTGCTTACTGCAGTGGAACACTAATTTCTGTGAAAATAATACGAACATTTTACTTACACTGGTGAATACAATATCTAGTTTCTTGTATCAATATTTATTTTTGCAATCTTAAATGTTTTGACCATAATCTCAGCCTGACATGATAGTAAAGAAACAGAAGATCTCACTGCTAGCAGACAAAAATATGTTCTCTAAATATGTCAATATTATTTTAGTTATTAAAATGACATGTTTCTTGTTCCAATAAAGATATTATTAATATATTATATTTAAAGCATTAGCAAACTAAAGGGTGAGAGAGCATACCCTCCCCCCACTTTCACACCGCCCCAAACCCCACCTCCCCATCCTCTCGAAACCAAAACACCTCCCCTCGAACCCAAAACACACTCAGATAAAATTTGAACAAAAATGTTGTGTTAATTATTTATCTTGTAAATATATATTTAAATTATTAGTGTTCAATATATGGGGAATACTCCTCTGCCAAAAATTCTGAATTTGTGTATGCTAAACTATACCCCTCAAAATAATTTAAGGACCATGTTTCGATTTTGGTCAATTTTTAAAGTGCTGTTATTGAACAATTTACTGTCTTTTTTCAGTTTTTAACTGAGTTTTGTTTAGATTTAACTGTATAAAGTTTGGACACTGAGTTTTGTTTAGATTTAACTGTATAAAGTTTTTTTAGAATTAAATTGACAAATTCCAAAATGAATATGCCATGTTTGGTACCAAAGTTTTTATCATTCCATTGCCAATTTCATGTTGTAATTTGTTTTTCAATAGGTTGAATCCTTAAGGGACTGTTGCTTAATAAAGAGGATAGGGTGTAAAGTAAACTTTTCAAAGTGTCCAGTTTCTTTTGCAACTGAGTATATTAACTTTTTATATGTATATGAAATCCTGAATATTAAAGATTAGGTCCTTATTACTGTTCTTTTTTGTGGTCCTTAAATTATTTTGATGAGAATAGTTCCCAATTAATGAGCATATTTCCTAACTGAAGCACTGTATTACTTTGTTTGTTTTTTTTGTATTTGGATTTACACCAATCACTTTTGCAGATCGCCCTCAGTCTCTTTAAAACAAAAACTTCTTTTGCTCTAGTCCCTTTAAATAATTACTTCAGGTGTGTCAAAAAAAACATTTGAAATAAGTCTCAAAACATGAAACCCCACCTCTGAAATTTCTTTAGTCTGATCTACCTGTCATTTTTCCTCCAATAAATTACAAACAACAAAAGCTTGAGGGTATATATACCTATTTATTGAGGACAACTGATGCGACTTGTAGGATATTAATTGCAATTTGTATAAAATTGACAATCTCTTATAGACCTGGGGCCATATCATCACCAAAGTTACCTGTAAGTCACCCGAGCTAGTTCCCAGGTACAACGGTGGTATTATGATGATACAATACCTCTAAGTCTTCACCACTTTATGTCAAGAGCTTCTGATCGTGATAAATGATTATAAAATAAAGAATTTTGATTCTCATGGCAACTGAAATTTGTCATTTTAAGTGAGGCAACATTTAATTCCCAAAACAGATTCTGAAAAGAATATACATTTAAAAGATCAAAACTTACCCCCCTGTTTCAATGATGAGATAAGATTAAGAGGGCGACAATGAGTGAAAAGATATAACCAGACGGGTTTTACGTCGCGTTAACACATCATAATTATAAGGTTATATTGGGACACCAACCTCAGAGGGAAATGAGATGCAATTTCCTATCAGATATTCCTCTGCCCACTAGGGGTCCAGGCAGCAAACCCACTAGGGGCAGAGATCTGTAACTCTATAAAAGACATAGCCTTATCCACTGAGAATCCCGAGGTGCCATCCATTACAGATAGTATAAGTATGTCAGCAAATATACATGCCATATATAGTTTCAATGTGTATTACTAAGGTTTATAGTCCCACTACCATTGAGGTCACAGTCAAGTTTAAACTACATCAGTGTGCATTGTTTGAGTAGCATTTGATTGTTTGTGGATTGAGACCTTGGTTTTAAGTCTCGTCAAAAATACTGGCAGGTGGGAAGCAGAGTGGTTATTTATCTCCGCCGACTACTTTTCATAGCAAGACATGACAACGGAAAGTAGAAAGTCGTTTTCCGTCAACGTCAAAAAAACTGGTAGGGAGGAAAATAGTTTATAAAAAAAATGTTTTTTAAATTTTATCAGATTGATTTTCATAACTGAGATTTTGAGTTTAGCTAACATTACAGATGGTGATTTGGTGTTTTGCGTAACTAGTAGGGTGTTCCACGGAACACTTGTGTCGCCTGCCTAATGTACTTATTTCAGCCTGGTTAGGTTGCAGGTTAAAGTTTTATGAAAAGGGGCATAACTCTGCCAAAATGAAAGTCAGAGTTATTGGACTTATGTAAGTTTCAGGAACATAGGTCAAATACTTTTCAAGTTATGGCCAAGGTTAGGTTGCAGAAAGTGTGACGGACGACGAACGACAGATGGACAATGGACAAAGTGATCCCAAAGTGTCTGCCAAAATTATACTGGATAAATAAATCTAAATGTTAATTTCAATTGTTATTAAACAGATTTTCATAACAGATTTTTAATTCAACTAACATTCAGACGGTAATTTGGTGTTATATACATTTAAAAACACAAAAACGGTAATTGCTTGATGAAACTAAGTGAATTAGTTTCTAAGACAGGAAATATAACAAATACACATATAATATATAAACCAAAACAAACCGTCATCTCCAATTTCTATCCTTTTCACCAAAACTGGCATCTCACTTTCAAAATTGAATAAATTCTTCCTCAAATGAAGCTCTAAAGAAGAATTAACTGTTTTTTCTCTCTCAGTGTCAGAATACCTTATTTCCTTCCTTGATAAGGAAAACTTTTTATAAGACTAAGATGTGGAAAATTCTTGAAGGTGAGACCATACCACCTGTTACATTATTAATTGCGATAAAAACTTTTATTATCATCACCCACTTTGATCTCAATCTATTTTCTGGCTAAATTTACAATAAAGCTTCTTAATAACAACAACAACAAAAAAGAATACAAAGTGACTGTAATGTTGTTACTTACAGTATTTCCCCTGGTAGTAGTGCCCCCGTGACTCTCCCACTACCCCACCCCACTCCCACCACCACCAAACCTACTTTTAGAATTCTTATCTAATATAAATAAATCATTCTGCACAGGTGCTACTATTAGAGCATACGACAGTACATAAATGTTATAGAATAATTATCAGACCAGAATTCCATTTAATTTGATTTGACCATTAAATTCAAATATGTCACATTAATTTAAATCTAAATATATGCTGTCAAATTGTCAATTGTCACATCTCCACATTTATCAACTGTAGGAGGCTAATATGATAGAAGTAAAATACTGACAACTGACATCCCCACATATCACAACCATAAGAGGCTAACACACAGAAGAAATTTGAATTAATCACAACCACGCGTTCCCTTCATTTATGACAAATAAGAAGATAAATTGTTCATGTGAATAATTGATGGTATCTATTATTAGTAAATACTCATAAAGAGATTATGACAAAAATTATCAAATAACTGATAAAAAAATTAATAAAGAATTATCAAATTGTTGATAACCTTAATCGAATATGACCTGTATTGTCATATATTGCATGTCCTTATTTTAAGCTTACTGGGGTCATTGATATATATCCCTAGGGATTATTTAATGAAGGGCGAGATTATGAGATTTGTTTAGGATAAGTGTTAGAATTCGCTCATATATTGGCAAATAAATTATATCTTGACAATTAACAATGATATAGTTAGACAACTGTTGACACTAGGTATTAAAGAATTATCTGTTTTAAGCTTTACATTCCAATCCCCACACCCACTCAGAGCTCAATAGAGTTTTACACTATTGTGGCTAAACACATTTATTTTCGTGGAAGTCGACAGGCATATCATTGTTTGTTTGTTAGTATGGTGCCATACGTAAGAATCGACACTTCGCTTTCATGCAACTCTGCTGGTAATTTCATTGGCTACCAAATTCGATTATTTTCCTCTCGTTTACCTCGAAGGACAGTTACAAGTGAATATCTCATTATATTAAATATTTGGATGTGATTTGTATAGGAAATACTGGGAATAGAAACACTATATCTACTCATTTGCTCTACTGCGAAATATCTGCGAAATATCTGCGAAATATCTGCGAAATATATCCCATTGGGAGTTATTTCGCAGTACGGAACATTGCTCGGCCTTTTCCGTCAGTGGCGGGAACGCCAAATGACGTTCTGATTGATTTACGGACGTCGTCGTCAGATTCCGCCACTTGGAAATACCGATTACGGAAATCAACGAAGAGTTCCGGTTCCACTTGTTTTGTTTGTATGACGTAACGTCGTCTTGGCGTTCTCGTGCGAACTGGTGTAAAAAGAGTTTTTTTCCGTTTAAATCATCACAAAATATGTAATATATAGTTTAAAGCACTCATTCTTATATCGGAGCAATTTCTCTCATTCGATAAATATTTCCGGTATCTCAAAAACACTGGAAATTCCATATAAGAGGTGCTTGTAAAGTGTAGAATCCAACAAACAAGATTGAGGACTCTGTTTAACCGAGCCTTGATGGGGGATACTTAAGTGGGAATGACGTTGCTGGTATTATTAATGAAACAATAATTAACAATGTACATATTTACCTTAAGTTATTTATTTTACTTTATGCTGATGATACTGTTATTTTTAGTGACAATGAATTAGATTTGCAAATGGCACTTGATTGTTTTAGAGAATATTGTGATACATGGAAACTTTCATTAAATGTAAGCAAGACTAAAATTATAGTTTTTAGCAAAGGAAACCCATCGCAAAATGTAAATTTCAAAATTGGAAATGATGAAATAGATATTGTCCAAGAATATAAGTATCTAGGAATATATTTTTCAAAAAGTGGGGCTTTCAGTAAGACCAAAAAATACATAGCAGAACAATCAAACAAAGCTCTGTTTTCTTTACTACGAAAAATTAAATTACTATCGCTTCCTTTTGAAATACAAATTTATCTTTTTGACAAAACCGTGAAACCAATATTACTATACGGTAGCGAAATTTGGGGTGTTGGTAAATTGACGTAATAGAAAGAGTGCAGCTTAAAATTCATTTTTAATCCTAAGAAATCAACTCCTTCTTATATGGTATATGGAGAGACTGGAATTCGTCCTTTATCTATAGACATAAAAAGCAAAATTATTGCTTATTGGTCCAAACTAATAGAAAATATTAATAGAAATGAGAGTTATAAGCTATCATCCATGGTATATTCGCTATTACACGATTATATATCTAGAAAAGTAAAATCAGCATGGATGGACAATTTGAAAGATATTCTATGTTCTTCTGGTTATTCGGGAATCTGGGATAGCCAAATGTTTGCAAATTCAAAGTGGATGATTAAGTCTTCTTATCAAAGGTTAAAAGATATTTTTATTCAAAAATGGAGGGCCGAAATTGATAGAACATCAGACACTAATATGTATAAACTGTTAAAAACAGATTTTAGACAAAGTAACTATATAAAACTATTGCCTGACGTTTTATGCAAATGATTTATGGCTTTTATAACTAGAAATCATCGCTTTCCTATTGAAGTAGGGAGGTGGAGAGGGGTACCCGTAAACGAAAGAAAATGTGTAAATTGCAATGATATAGGTGATGAATTTCATTATCTTTTAATTTGTCCTGAATTAAGTGAAATGAGGAAGAAATATATAAATAAATTCTATTATAATCGCCCTAATATTCTGAAATTCACATTATTATTATCAGTTGAAAAGTATGCGGAACAAAAAAAACTTAGTTTATTCATGGATAAAATAATAAAGAATGTAAGATTATAATAACTTCCTTAAGACATTTAAATAAAGATGACCAAACACAGTGCTACATTTCATTTCGGTAGAACGGTGCGTCTTTGGTCAAAACATGTATAACATTGACAAAATGCGCTCTACATTTCGTTTTGGTAGGGCTGCAGAAATACGAAATTAGTTTAAAAACCTGTTAACTTTATTTTTTTTATTTTTGTATAAAGACATAAACATGCTATACAATTATCTGAAACGATGTTTACAGAACAATTATTATTGTTATTATTATATTATATTATTATTATTATTATTATTATTATTACTGTAACATCTAGTATACCAATTAGTATACTCATATTTTGGTTATAAATCCATAAACCGCACTGTTAGATAGATTGTATATAGTCGTTTCCTGATGTATACATGTTTAGAATTATATTTGATGATCTGTCGCCATTGATATAAATGTATTTTGTAACTGTTGCTTATGCTGTTCATATGTATGAACCTAAGTGAATAAAGAGATTGATTGGGAGCGGGGAGCCTGGGGAGTGGGGATGTGAGAGGACTTTTTTTTTGTTGCTGTTGTTGTTTTTTTCAATTAATTTTTAAAGGCTGAACAACACTAATCTCAAAATCAGAAAAGGCGTATGTAAATGATGAAGACCATTTTAACCCTTAACCCTCTACATATATATAATGGACTGTTCTTTCTTTGAATTAAGACCATTCCATTTATGTGACAGAGGGCTGTTTTGGGTTAATGACTAATCAGCAGCCAGACATTGTTAACCCTGATAGCAGGCTGATCTGGGTTTACAATAGACGCATGCTATTATAGTCGTGCTTAGTGGGTTAAGGGTTAAAGAGAGGCTTAGAAAGTACAAAACCCCAAAAAAGATGAAAGCAGGTTTCAGACTCAGTTCATCCCAGTTAATCAATAAACAGCTATTACTGACTACAACACCAACATGCTGCATCCCTGCCACTGACCAAAGATGGGCGAATTCGAGATATGTTTACAAATTAGCCTAAATGACAGTTATTGCGACCTTGTTTATATAGCTGTGAACTACATCAATCAAAGGAGTGCCTACTGATACCTACTACAAACCTTGACATCAATCACAGAAAAAATAGAATGATTTAATAGGAGCAAAACTGCACACATCTACTGCATTTCTGTTATTTTTTTATGCAGGTTGTAAAACGTTCCCTGACTTGATATATGTTTTATTTAGTTTGGTGACAATAAACTAAACGAACTCCTATCACCCCAATGTCATATTTTACTTGGGGCGTCCGTGGCCGAGTGGTTAACGTCTCTGACTTGAAATCACTTGCCCCTCACCGCTGTAGGTTCGATCCCTCAGGGGCCTAGGAATCTTTATGTGAGGAAGCTATCCAGCTGGCTTGCGGAACGTCGGTGGTTCTACCCAGGTGCCCGCCCGTGCACGAAAATTGCCCGGAGGGGCACCTGGGGTCTTCCTCCACCAATGGAAGCTGGAAAGTCGCCATAAAATTATGACCTTAGCTGTTGGTGCGACTATAAAATCCAATTTAATCAATCAATCATATTTTACTTACTTTTTTTCTTCATTTCCTTGTTATGCTATTACATCTGGATACTTTTTAACCATATTCCAACATTAAAGGGACACAGGGCAATCTTGTTTTTTAAAACTCAGGACTCACAGTGTCCCATTAGTTTTTCTCCGAACTTGCATTTGTTCAATCATTAATATTAATCGTTAGAATAGTTCAAAGCAAATTGTTTTTACATATTATTGACTTTTGATAATACTGCACCAGTAATATATTTAAAAAATGTGTAGAATAATAAATTAAATAGAATTTCAATTTTTTATTTAAATACATGTACATGCAAGAGTTTTAAAGTCAAAATGATACAGGATTAATAAATCGCTGTACTAAGGTCAAACAAAATTAATACTTCGTTTCCGCTAACGTCTTGAAAAACAAGAGGTCAATGACCTTGAAGCTCTACTGATAGATTTTTGATAGCTAGGTCAACATTCCTGTGAAGTTTCATGAAAATCCATCAAGTAGTCGCTACAAGTTTTCATTATATAACTCTATGTAAACAAAGATGGCCATGTTGAATGTCAAATAATTTTTGACAAGGATCAACATCATGTCATACTGATCATTTTAGAACAAGTCCCATATCAATATCACTTATGGTTTTCAAGTAGTAGTCGCTACAAATTTATTTATTTTAAATCTATTTTTAGCCGTGGTGGCCATTTTGAATTCCGGTCAGCCTGATATTTTTCTAGGATCAACTAGACATCAAGAGCAACATTCCTATGAAGTTTCATGAGCATCCGTCGAGTAGTTTCAGAGTAGTCGCTACAAGTTTTTACTAAATAACTCTATGTAAACAAAGATGGCCACTGGCAGCCATGTTTAACGTTGAATCAAAATAGTGTTCGACTAAGATCAACATCATGTCATGCTGATCATTTTAGAAAAAGTCCCATATCAATATCACTTATAGTTTTCAAGAAGTAGTCGCTACAAACTTATTTTTTAAAAATCTATTTTTAGCTGTGGCGGCCATCTTGAATTTCTGGCCGACTGAATTTTTCCTAGGATCAATAAGACATCAAGAGCAACATTCCTGTAGTTTCATGAAAATCCGCCAAGTAGTTTCAGAGGAATAGTCGCTACAAGTTTTTACTATATAAATCTATGTAAACAAAGATGGCCACTGGCAGCCATGTTTAACGTCGAATCAAAACGATTTTCGACAAGGACCAACATCATGTCATGCTGATCATTTTAGAAAAAGTCCCATATCAATATCACTTATAGTTTTCAAGAAGTAGTCGCTACAAACTTTAAAAATCTATTTTTAGCTTTGGTGGCCATCTTGGATTTCACATCAACATGAATTTTTGCTAGGATCAACTAGACTTCATGGGCAACATTTCTGTAAAGTTTCACAAATATCCATCCTGTAGTTTCAGAGGAGTAGTCGCTACAAATAAAAGTTTACAGACAGACAGACAGACGGACGGACGGACGGACGCCGCACCACGGCATAAGCTCTGCTGATCAGAGTCTGCTGATCTCTGATCAGTCGAGCTAAAAATAGGGTAGGCATAACTTTTTTTTTCTTCTTTTTTTTTCCTACGCGATATAAAATAGTAGGACTTTAGGTTACTTTTTTATGTATTACAATATGTTGTATTAAAACATACTTTATTGAATTTAATAAACGAATATATACAAGTTTAAAAAAGAGTTGTTGTCTCTTAATTTCACCCTAAAATAAACACCAAATATTTAAAAAAAAGAAAGAAAATCCATAACCTTTCGAACAAGTTCAATATTAAATGAGCTAGATCAGGCCCCAGTATCACAAAAAAGTTGAGATTTAAATGACTCAAAATTTCTTTATCAAATATCAACCAAAATAATAGATATTCTTTTACATTATATAGAAAATTAGGGCCTCCTCTGGCTATATTTTTCTTTTTGTCACCAATTTCTCCAAGTTAAAGAATTAGGAGCCTAGACTAGAATTCATTTAAAAGTAGGATTCCTGGAACTCCTTACACCTTAAATAATGAATAGAAATATACTTTATATCTGTATTTATACATATATATTTTTTTCTTTCCACCAACATGTATTTGTAAAGGACATGTTTTCTTATTCGATTATGTAAAAAAAATATCCGAAATTTTGTACTATGACACCGCATTTTTACGGCCCGAACATTTCACAAACATTCAATCGAAATTACAAACTTTTTTCATGCATTAATGTGTTTTGAATGACAAAAACGGTATTTCTTATCGAAGAGGAAAGAAAACACAACCCTAATGGCAGGATAATGTAGTTTTATGTCAATAATTGTCGATCTCAGTTGTGACAAACTGCCGATACTAAGCCAGGCAAAATATTCAAACTTATTGTTTCAATGTGTGTATAACACATTTTAATTACTTTATTGCAAGTGTTTTCACAGTTCACAATACACATGGGAGTATTTTGTCTTGAGGATCTTGAGATCAAGTAAAATTTTGGGGATTTTTTTTTAGACGGGCCCAACGGGCTCATTGTCTGTAAAATGAGACAGGCCCGGAATGGATTTCGAGGATCCCCGGGCGTCGGGCTATCCTACTTTTCGAGCACTGAGCAGTAAACTTGTTGCCATGTTGTTAAAATTAAGGACAAACTCGAACGATCTGACAACGATTTTTTCGAAAAAACATTGTCACCGTGTGGACACATGCATCGGTAGTCGCTTTATTGACATGCGTTTCAAGTATCGGGACGACTAATTACCGGAAAGATTTATATTATGCGGAAAGATAGAAAAGAGCAAAAACGATCGAACACATTTTTTGTTACAAAAACGGTGAAAAAAAATGTAGGGTCGGCGGAAAAAAATAGGTTCCGCCGGGTTAGCGGAAACAGAGAATTCATTTTGTTTGGCCTAATTGTAATGCATGATATAAAACTCAAGATTGCCATGTATCCCTTTAACTGCACAACAATTTTTATTTTTTTTGGGTGCGCTATTTTTAAGCTTTATCCAGCACGTGCAACTCATTTTTTTCACTAAAACGACCGATGTTTATATAAATCGATCAAAATTATAAGTTTTACACTACGGAGCATTAGATGTTCTTGTTAATATAGTAGAATAATAATTAGCATGGGTTACTTGTTAAAAAGGAAGTAATCTTCCATGAGGCCCTCAAAGTAGTATTATACTATTATAACATATATTTTTTTCTCTACAAAGGACCCCTACCAAGGTACTCTCAACATTCATTAAGAAATTGATCTTTATCTGGACAAATGTTTATGATAATAATACATGTACCCTTACTCTTTAAATACCATCAAATATTTGATATGCCTCCAGCAAATCACATTTTAACATATATTTTCCAGTTCATTTCCGTGTGTAAGTATTATTCGATCTTGTATAAATATGATATACAATACCTAAGGTGAATGAAATTGTTCGTAAATGGGTTAAATGTTTATTTCTATATTATTTTAAAGAAATAAGAGTAAGTTATGACAATTAAGAGGATTTGTCCTAAATATGTACAGACAGAGTTGAAATGGGTTTATTATACCTCATTAAAATTTAGTAATATCTGAGAAAAAAACAATTAGCAAAATATACAATTAAGAGCATACATTCATTTTGATGACAGTAACTTATCTGATTAATAGGAAACTTTACACAATTTGAATCTCATCCACCACCCCACCCCCTGCCATCCTCCCTGCCGTCCTCCCCACCCCCTGCTGTCCTCCCTCCCTCCCTCCTCCTCAAGTGATTACGCAGTTTAGAAACAGAACATCTTTTTAATGTTATATACTCATGTGGTGCAGAAATGTTAAGAAAAGCTTAAACATTTTAAAAATGTTCACTTAAAACAAACAGTGTCTAGTGCTGTTTACAATTTGAAACAGATAACATTTCTATACTAACAAATCCTCCAATGTAACAACTTAAGAAGTTTAAGAGATTTTTCAAAAATGACCTTGATATTTAGTGTCGTATAGTCAGGTTGTAAACAAACATGGTATAAAAATAAGTATGTTATAACCTTGTATATGGTATGTGACAAAAACAAGAAAAAACATGAACATATAATTATGGCAAACTGGCAAACATCGAATATTGGAGTGTGTTTATGTATATAATGTTGTTTTTTTCCGCAATATGTATGAAGCTTGAAATTGTGTTGTCATTTATGACAAGGTAATGCCATTATTAAGCATTATCAATACAGTATGGTATGTTACAATACAATTCAATACAGTTTGGTACAATATGGCAGGGTTTATTATAAAATGGTACGGTATGGTACATTATGATACTGTATGGCACGATAACTGATCTTTGACCTTTAAGTGTGACCTTGATCTTTGAGGTACAGACTTGTTCTTGTGCGCAACACACTTTCTAATTGTACTTACCGTTTGTGTGAAGTTTCATCAACTTCCACTCAGTGCTTTCAAAGTTATGGATCAGATATGATTTCGAGTCATTTGACCTTTGACCTTCAAGTGTGATCTTGACCTTTGAGGTAAGGAAGCTGCTTCTTGTGTAGGACACATTAACATTTGTGTGAAGTTTCATGAAATTTCCTTCATTACTTTCAAAGTTATGGCTGAGACACGAATTTGACTCTTTTGACATTTGACCTCCAAGTGTGACCTTGACTGTGACCTTGACTTTTGAAATATCGACCCTATTCCACTGGGCGTCACACCTTTTAATTGTGATTAACATTGTGAGTACTTTCAAAGTAATGCCTGAGACCTGATTGTTTTATTCAGAGGGTAGGTCGAACAAAGGAATGACTGAACGCGAACAAACAAACAAACGTATGGTGTGATTAAAAATGCCCCCTTCCTTAAAAAAAATAAATATATTAATATTCAACATCATGCTTTCCAATTGTTATTACTTCTCAGTATCATTACATTCATAGGGACATCAATGATTACATCTCATCAATCTCATCAAGTTTTCTGATTGATTTCTTCTCATTCAGTGTGTATTATCCAGACATAAATCAACATTTTCTTTCCCATAATTTTCTATGTCCAACTTATAAATCTTTGGAACAGAAATCAACAATGTCAAACTTATAAAACATTTTGTATAATTTGGACAAAATTCAACAATATCTCAATCTTTTTTTTTGCATATAATATATAAATGTATACCGGTATATAATAAATAAATATGAAATAATAATAATATTATAAATAAATAATCATAAAAAAAAGACCGACCAAAGTTCAAACAAAAAGGAGACATATCTTACCAATTCGTACATGAATGGAGGATCTAAAAATCTTTCTCTCGGAGAAATTTGTCCTGGTGACTTTAGCTCTAGAAGCCATCATAGAACTCCAATTATCCTTCATTAATCCTTCATTAATCCTTCATTAATCCACCAATAATCCACCATTAATCCCAAAGGAAAATGTATTACCAGTAACCTTAATTAATCCAGGAAGATGAAATACCAGGTAACTTGAATGAATTACAGTAGCATTATTAAGTCCGAATAAATATTTTCAAAAACTGTTGGTGCACTCAAGTTGTGGTATTTGTACATGGAGATATGCATAAATAACATGCATTTTCATGTATTCATGAACTTATAAAAGCGCTCAAACGAAATAACACTTCCTTTTGTATCGGTAGATAAAACAGGTACAAGTTTCCATCAAAAGCTGGATATATGATCATTGTATACAAGTCAATTACATACAGTAGCAGATCAAGTGTGAGCACAAACTGTGAAATAAATCCAAACTGAGTAATAAATCTTTTTTTAGGAAGACAAAAATGTTAACCATGCCAATTTGGTAAATGACTATTGAGTAAAAAGTACATGTGACAACCTAAAGATAGTAGCTGACTGAGGTGACACAGGGGGAACTGTGGTTGATTATTACGACAGGTGAGAATTCACTCCCTGAGGCCGCTGCAAATGTGATGTTACATGGCACGCTCCTAGGTGGAGGGCCGTGAGAGGGGCCAGCCCTGGCACGCACCTAGGTGCAGGGCAGCGAGAGGGGCCAGCCCAGGCAATAATGTTTTTGGCAATCGGAAGGCGCAAGAACATGTTCAGTTTATTTATTTTTTTCATTAATTTTTACTTTTTTTTTTTTTTTTTTTAAATCTATCCTTTTCTTTAGCAAGGCAGTTAAGGGGAGTGAGGGGAGTGGAAGAGGAAGCTCACCCCAGTTAGCACCCTCGGAAATCCAAAACTGGCAGCGCCAGATCCATATTCAAGTTATAATTAAAAGTCGATCAATCAATACGCTATTCAACAGAGTGTGAAAGCATTAATTTGTATGATTACATGATTAAATGACAATATTTGAAACACACTGGAGTTATCTGATCAACAATAAACATTTCAGAAACAAATATTGAATAACACTTTACTGCTTCCTGAATTATTCATTTAAATTATTATGTAATCAATTATGTGACTCACACTAGTTTATAGTAGTTTAATCATTCTTGAATGTTCTTCCTTATTACCATTGTTCGACACATTTCTAAGTCTTTCTTGACCTGCAGTCGGAGTTATTTGGTTGGTTAAATGGCATTTTCTTCATTTTCAGCACATTTTAGGCTATTTTTTTGTTGATAGAACAAGTACTGTATACCTCCGGCCATCCGCAAGAATCGATAGAGAATTAAATTGAACATCAACGCATTGTATAGGTTATTTTGAGCACCCCCAGAGAGGGGAAGGATAACTTGGGAACCGTGACCTATTCTTACTATCTATTTACTGGGCTTGGAGGATAGACTCAGATTTATGGGACGTACATGGTACGAAATGTCCTGCACCCTTTTATGCCATATATCCTTAAACTATAAATAGTTATTTAAGTTGTTAGACAAATCCCCTTTTATAAATTAATTGTGATTAAAATCGGTAATCAATCGTCTAAGAAGACCGATTAATCGATTAATTTGTTCAAGTCCGATTCCCAACACTAGTAATCCCTAGAACTCCACACCAGGTCTGGTTTTCACTCGACATGAAAACTGTTTCCTGAATAGTTGGTTGTGTTGTCTTTATTCTGAATAGTTGGTTGTGTTGTCTTTATTTCATTTAGGCCTGAAGAACATTTAGATCGATGAAAAAATGTAAAGAAATAACGACAAAAATACAGGACAGTAATTACTTTTAAAATATCCTGTACCGTCCCCCTCTGATGGAAAACCCCACACGTAAAGTGACTTACTCATCTATGTTAAAATAAGTCTCATTCACGAACAATGTAACCATCGAAGCACGGAGACTTCAATTGTCATAACGTGGCCAGAATTCTCGCTTCTACATAAAAGAAAAAAAAAATAGTATTGTTATTTTGTTTTGGTGTTTCAGGGCCTTCCCCAGGAATTTTTTAAGGAGTAGGGGCAAAAGTGCGGACGACTAAGGGCGCGGGAAGAGGGTGTCCCCTTTTTTTTTTGACCGATGAAAATAAGACATTTGGCATATATCTGGCATCATATGAAATGAAATAAAAATGCACTAAAAGCTTCATTTTAATGTGATATTATTTATTTATTTCACCAATTTATCAATAAAACAAGAGGCCCAAGAGGGCCTGTAGACGCTCTACTGGCTAACACAGCTCTTATAACATCAATGAAGCGACTGACTGCCATTTAAGTTTTTTTGAAAAACCGAGCAAAAAAAAAGCATTTTAATTTTATCATGGGACATAACTAAAGAATCTGGTAAAGTTTGGTAAAGATCGGATGAAAAATGAAGGCCCTACCGTATAAATGAGGCAAAATATGGCATGTTTAACTAAATCAAGAGCCATAACTCCTCTGTTACTGGTCCGACTAGTCCAACATAGAGCTAAAAAAAAAAAAAAAAAAAAAAAAATTAGAGAATAATAATAATCAAAAACACATTTTTAAAAAAAATGAATCAATTAAAAAAAAAATAATATTTAAACAAAAATAAAAATAAATAAATAAAAAAAAAATTTCAATCAATTTAAAATAGGAAATTTAAAAAAATCAATTAAAGAAAAAAATAAATAAATCAATAAATATTAAAAATAAATCAATAAAAAAAATGAATAAAAAAAAAAAAATAATAATAATTAAAAAACTCCGCTGTTTATGGTTCGATCTGGCTGGTTTTCAAACTTGACCAAGCTTACATAGACATTAACAATCTGATAAAGTTTGGTAAAGATCGAATGAAAAATGAAGGCCCTATCGTCTTACCGAGGCAAAATATATCATTTTGAACTAAATCAAGGGCCATAACTCCGCTGTTTCTGGTCCGATATGAATGTTTTTCGAACTTGATCGAGCTTTCATTGTTATTAACAATCTGATAAAGTTTGCTAAAGATCGGATGAACAATGAAGTCCCTATCATCTTAACGAGGCAAAATATAGCATTTTTAACTAAATCAAGGGCCTTAACTCCGCTGTTACTGGTCCAATATGGCTGGTTTTCGAACATGTTCGAGCTTTCAACGGCATTAACAATATGATAAAGTTTGTTAAAGATCGGATGAACAATGAAGCCCCTATCGTCTTAACGAGGCAAAATATAGCACTTTTAACTAAATCAAGGGCCATAACTCCACTTTTACCTATCCGATATGGCTGGTTTTCGAACTTGTCCGAGCTTTCATTGATATTAACAATCTGATAAAGATTGGTAAAGATCGGATGAACAATGAAGCCCCTATCGTCTTAACGAGGCAAAATATAGCATTTTTAACTAAATCAAGGACCATAACTCTGCTGTTACTGGTCCGATCTGGCTGTTTTTCGAACATGTCTGAGCTTTCATTGATATTAACATTGTGGTAAAGTTTGGGAAAATAGGATGAAAAATGAAGACCCTATTGTCTTAACGAGGCAAAATATAGCATTTTTAACTAAATCAAGGACCATAACTCTGCTGTTACTGGTCCGATCTGGCTGTTTTCGAACTTGTCTGAGCTTTCATTGATATTAACAATGTGGTAAAGTTTGGTAAAGATAGGATGAAAAATGAAGACCCTATCGTCTTAACGAGGCAAAATATAGCAATATAGCATTTTTAACTAAATCAAGGGCCATAACTCCGCTGTTACTTTTCCGATCTGGCTGGTTTTCGAACTCATCCGAGCTTTCATTGATATTAACAACCTGTTAAAGTTTAGTAAAGATCGGATGAAAAATGAAGGCCCTATCGTCTTAACGAGACAAAAGTTAACGACGGACGGACGACGGACGGACGACGGACAACTCGGCATCCCATAAGCTCTGCTTGCCTTCGGCCAGTAGAGCTAAAAAGCACCATTTTATCATTTATATCAAAGTTTAAAAAATTCAACTTTAGGTTACAGTTCTTAACACATTTATGTTCATTTAGCACCACCAGCTCAATTATTTCACCTATTTATCAATAAAAAAACTAAACATTTTATCATTTACATCAAAGTTTAAAAAAGTTACAGTTCTTAGCACATTTATGTTCATTTAGCAATAGCTCATAGTGAAGAGCGTCGAATCTTCTCTCCGTGCCAAAACTCCACTGTTTCCAAGAAATCAAACTTGCTGATGCAGTAAGCTGCGATCCTGTAATTTCTAATTACAATCAATTAAAAATTGTCTGAGTTTGTCCCTCATTCAAATTATCCGCCATAATGAATCATCCAACAGGGCAAACAAATCTCAAATTCAAGATATTGTTAATCAACTTTTATTTTATATCCTTAACTTTCTATTCACTAGGGCTATTAAGTAATTACCACCAATATAAATCCAGTTATAGAAGCAAGGGTGCAAACAACACACGTCGTCTGTTTGTGTATTCACTTGCAAAAAGTGCCTGCAGCAAGTACACAGTAAACCAGTGTAGTCCAGTTTGGCAGCTACTGACCTAATTATCGATCGATATTACCTGAGGCGCATTAACTTAGACTGTGTAAATGGGGGAAATCTTTGATATTTTAAGGCGTCGCGCTATTGGATTTACGATCTCGGCATGAACAAGGGATCGCGGCATGTCTGTTTCAGAAGTTAAGGGATCGCGGTGCCGCTACGCAATAAATGGCTGGGGAAGGCCCTGGTGTTTGATGCCACGCGCGATAATATTCGATTTATGGATCATTGTTGTCAGAAGTTTTTTGTTTATTGTTGTAAAATCTGGTAACTAGTTCAAATTAATTATAATCAGGGGAGATAATCTTGTTTCCATGACATGGAGGGGGCTTAACCCTTTTAATATAATGCTAAAGAACCAGCGCTGCACATCTTTTTATATACTCAGTTGGAAAAGAAAGTGTACACTTTGAAATTTTTACTTTACACCCTATCCTCTTTATCGAGCGACAGTCCCTTAATGATTCAACCTATTGAAAAACAACGTGATATTGGCAATAGAATGATAAAAACTTTGGTACCAAACACGGCATATTCATTTTGGAATTTGTCAATTTAATTCTAAAAAAACTTTATACAATTAAATCTATACAAAACTCACTGTACACTTTCTTTTGCAATTATATATATTAGTATATTTAGAATTCCCATTTTAAAAGGGGTGTGAGAAAGGGTCCACCAACCCTGGTTCACACATAAGGCCCACCTGCCTGGTCTGCCACCCTAGGCATTCCACACAAATCTGCCCCACATTACGTGGTCCGAGTGCTAACTTCCATACCCCATCAAACCCCCATTTCCAAGAAGCAAAAACGCGGTTGGCTGGGGTATAAAATAAAAAATTAATTTCGGATTAAAATCTTCGCATATTGTAAAATTAAAACATTTGATAGGTAATTTTAAACAGGTAATTGCAATTTTTTCAATAAAAAACGTTTTTAAATGTGTTTTCTGGTCGAAATATCCGTTATAAAATCCTTCTAATATAAGCTTTCCAATCGCTTAATGGAATTAAGGCGGGACCACGTAATGGTAATCAACCACATTCAAATCTAGAACAGTGAAAATACAGTTAAGAATATGCGTAAATTTTAGATAAAATTTTAACATTTTGTTAAAGGAGGAAGATCGCAAAATAATCTGACCTAAAAAAAAGAGTTGATTGTTGATAAAGACAGGCTTTCTGTGATTATGCACACAAGGCTTTAAGCAATGGAATGTATTTTTAAAACTGCAAGTTTTTTTATTTTGTGTTTATTTCCAAGATCGATTGTAGTGTTATGTACATGTTAGAAATTATCCACATTTCCTATAAAACTGATGACCAATGAAATTCATGTATTGAAAGAAGTAAAATCGGAATTATACAATCGATCTTGGAGATATTTTTAATTAAAAATAAACACAAAATAAAAAAACTTGCACTTTTAATGGCGTTAAGTATATAAACACTGAACTGTGTAGTTGAAAAGACTGCATGGAACTTGGCTAGCTCGTTAACTATCAAAGTATGAAGTTTTTATATTTCAAAACAACCAAAATCTGCTTACCATCTTTGAGTAATTGTTTGACCAATAAATACATTACTTGTTAAACATAATAACAATTCCAATGGTCCTCATGTGAATGAACTTTTTTTCAATTGTTTACATCTGGACAAACTAAAATTAAATCATGGTTCTTGAAACAAGGATACATTTTACAGTTAATGTAGCTAGGTATCAATAGTTGAGTAAAGTAAAGAACTGTATAATGGTGCTCCTCAACACAGGTGAGGCTTGTACCCACGTCCTCTGGGTCTGTATTCATAAAGATGCTTAGCAAAATCTTAAGTCAAATTTTATAAAAAATTTAAACACCTTTTTCTATCGATTTAAGACGTTTTCTTAATATTTTCAAAAATGTTCTTGATAAATAAAACCTATATCTAAATATATATCTTAAAATAGATGGTTTTTAGTGTCCCTGGTAGGTTAATAAGGATTTAAAAATATGTAAAAATCTTAAATTTTGACTTAAGTAATATTTCCCACTTCAGTTGCTTTATGAATACGGCCCTGGTTTCAATTATATCACACTACATACTTGGCCCTGCCAGCCCCTTATTAAATATATGAAAGATTTTGTCAATTCTCTAAATTGTTCTCTCCTATGTAATTATAACTTAGTTCTTAGGTTGATCTGTGCATTCAGGGAACCTTAGGTTGATCTGAGATTTCAGGAAACCTTAGGTTGATCCGAGCAGTCAGGAAACCTTAGGTTGATCCGAGCATTCAGGAAACCTTAGGTTGATCTGAGCAGTCAGGAAACCTTAGGTTGATCCGAGTAGTCAGGAAACCTTAGGTTGATCCGAGCAGTCAGGAAACCTTAGGTTGATCCGAGCAGTCAGGAAACCTTAGGTTGATCCGAGCATTCAGGAAACCTTAGGTTGATCTGAGCAGTCAGGAAACCTTAGGTTGATCTGAGCAGTCAGGAAACCTTAGGTTGATCTGAGCAGTCAGAAAACCTTAGGTTGATCTGAGCAGTCAGGAAACCTTAGGTTGATCTGAGTAGTCAGGAAACCTTAGGTTGATCTGAGCAGTCAGGAAACCTTAGGTTGATCTGAGCAGTCAGAAAACCTTAGGTTGATCTGAGCAGTCAGAAAACCTTAGGTTGATCTGAGCATTCAGGAAACTTTAGGTTGATTTAAGCATTCAGGAAACCTTAGGTTGATCTGAGCATTCAGGAAACTTTAGGTTGATTTAAGCATTCAGGATACCTTAGGTTGATCTGAGCATTCAGGAAATGCTCAGAAAACCTTAGGTTGGTCTGAGCATTCAGAAAACCTTAGGTTGGTCTGAGCATTCAGAAAACCTTAGGTTGGTCTGAGCATTCAAAAAACCTTAGGTTGGTCTGAGCATTCAGAAAAGCTTAGGTTGATCTGAGTAGTCAGGAAACCTTAGGCTGATCTGAGCATTCAGAAAACCTTAGGTTGGTCTGAGCATTCAGAAAACCTTAGGCTGATCTGAGCATTCAGAAAACCTTAGGCTGATCTGAGCATTCAGAAAACCTTAGGTTGGTCTGAGCATTCAGAAAACCTTAGGCTGATCTGAGCATTCAGAAAACCTTAGGCTGATCTGAGCATTCAGAAAACCTTAGGCTGATCTGAGCATTCAGAAAACCTTAGGCTGATCTGAGCATTCAGAAAACCTTAGGCTGATCTGAGCATTCAGAAAACCTTAGGCTGATCTGAGCATTCAGAAAACCTTAGGCTGATCTGAGCATTCAGAAAACCTTAGGCTGATCTGAGCATTCAGAAAACCTTAGGCTGATCTGAGCATTCAGAAAACCTTAGGCTGATCTGAGCATTCAGAAAACCTTAGGTTGGTCTGAGCATTCAGAAAACCTTAGGTTGGTCTGAGCATTCAAAAAACCTTAGGTTGGTCTGAGCATTCAGAAAAGCTTAGGTTGATCTGAGTAGTCAGGAAACCTTAGGCTGATCTGAGCATTCAGAAAACCTTAGGTTGGTCTGAGCATTCAGAAAACCTTAGGCTGATCTGAGCATTCAGAAAACCTTAGGCTGATCTGAGCATTCAGAAAACCTTAGGTTGGTCTGAGCATTCAGAAAACCTTAGGCTGATCTGAGCATTCAGAAAACCTTAGGCTGATCTGAGCATTCAGAAAACCTTAGGCTGATCTGAGCATTCAGAAAACCTTAGGCTGATCTGAGCATTCAGAAAACCTTAGGCTGATCTGAGCATTCAGAAAACCTTAGGCTGATCTGAGCATTCAGAAAACCTTAGGCTGATCTGAGCATTCAGAAAACCTTAGGCTGATCTGAGCATTCAGAAAACCTTAGGCTGATCTGAGCATTCAGAAAACCTTAGGCTGATCTGAGCATTCAGAAAACCTTAGGCTGATCTGAGCATTCAGAAAACCTTAGGCTGATCTGAGCATTCAGAAAACCTTAGGCTGATCTGAGCATTCAGAAAACCTTAGGCTGATCTGAGCATTCAGAAAACCTTAGGCTGATCTGAGCATTCAGAAAACCTTAGGCTGATCTGAGCATTCAGAAAACCTTAGGCTGATCTGAGCATTCAGAAAACCTTAGGCTGATCTGAGCATTCAGAAAACCTTAGGCTGATCTGAGCATTCAGAAAACCTTAGGCTGATCTGAGCATTCAGAAAACCTTAGGCTGATCTGAGCATTCAGAAAACCTTAGGCTGATCTGAGCATTCAGAAAACCTTAGGCTGATCTGAGCATTCAGAAAACCTTAGGCTGATCTGAGCATTCAGAAAAACCTTTTCAGTAATAATGATGGCTGCTCAAATCAGATGAGTCCCTGATGAATTTTGGAACTTGAGTGTATTGTTCCATTTAATATCAAGATCTATAAATTTCATTTTGATTACTATTAATTCCCATTTAATAACTAAGATTATTTTGTTATAGAGAACAGAGAAAACACTTTATAAAATGAATAGTATAAAATGAATATCTTTACTGATAGAGTGTTGTCCAACTAGAATAAAAATAATCGCCCTTGGAGCCCTCTTCAATACCATATTTGTTTGACTAGACAAATTTGAAGAAGATACAAAATACACATAATAATTATGTACAATGCCTGAAATGAGAATTGAGAATAAAACTTGTATTCAGTTAGTACCCAGTCTTCTTACGACTATATGCAGCTTTAAGTGCCGTTTCCTGGCATTCATGGATTGTCCCTGAGTCCGGGATGTACATAATCAAATCACTTATATCACAATCTATCAATATTTATTACAGATCAACTTATATAGATATTATTTAACTGCGAGATGGTAGACAATATGTGGTTCTTTTCACCAAACGAACAGATGCAAGTGAGTGAAAAAAAAAGCCTACCATCAAGTGAAGAATTACCATATAATTGAACCCAGCAGTTAAATAATCTATTTGTTACATTTTAAATCAATTTATGTATGATTTCAACTGAAATTATTCATTTTATTGAATGTTATCGGCAGATGACGTTGACGTCTGCAACACTTTATTGATGTCATGACTCGGAGTTAGTTATTAATATTTAGCAATTTCACTGAGAAATCTCAATCTTTCACCCATAGAATTGTAATAAAAAGCTATTATGCACTTAACTGGAAAATAATTCAAAAATCATGATGAGGCTATCTATATGTACTCAGCTCCTTCATTTTATAGTAATTTTTATTTCCTTCCAGGTTTCTATGTTAAACACAAGACACTATTTATCAATTTACTTAAATCCTCGCTAAAAACAATCATGTAATTTTATAAATTAGTATGCCGAATTAATTTAGAAAACAACAAGTCTATAAATAAATTGTTTCCCTTTATTACTAGGAATATTACTGGAGAAGTTACTTCCCTTCACAAATGAGATTACCTTGAGTACCAGTTATTTCCCTTTATTTAATTTTATTAATTTGTATGCCTAATTAATTTAGAAAACAAAAAGTCTATAAATAAATTGTTTCCCTTTATTCCTGGGAATATTACTGGAAGAGTTACTTCCCTTCACAGATGAGATTGCATTTGTGGGTATGAATTGTTCCCCCTGATTTCTGCAATTATTACTGACAGAGTAACTTCCCTTCACATGTTACGGAGAATGTGTATCGAAATAATTCCATTATTTAGCTTATATCAAAATTCAATAAAAAAAAAAAAAAATAAGCAGCTCCAAAACAAGCAAGAAAAGATAACAATTTAAACATGAACAGCATAATAATTGAGTTTTTCATTTTTCGATTCTCAAACCAATTTTGCAAAAATGAAAAAAAAAAAAAAATCAACAAAAAATTGTTTTAAAAAACACAAACAAATGTTTAAAAAAAAAACATTAATTTTTTGGTCACCCATTTCAAACAACCAAGTTATCATGTTTAAAAATTATCAGAAGATCATGTTATATAAATTTGTTCAGCTCCATTTTAGGTTTTACAATGTGACTAACACCATAACAAGATACAAACTTATATTCAGATTTTTTGATTTTTTTTCCTCCTCCTGTGGAACCTTTTTCCGAAAAAAAACTGAGAACCAAAAAAATAAAAAAACGCTGGCTTAAGTGGTCAAGTAAATTAAGTACCATTCAAATATTTTTAATAGTACAAAATATAATATTTCAGCCTTATTTCTATGGATGTAGCTTGTTATGTTACATTTTACTGTTTGTACTTTTTTTTTTAAGTGAAACTAAGCAAATGTGATAAATCATTTACTTTCCATAACACTACAGATTCAAATTCACAGAGCGCTTTCTGACCAAGACTGTGACAGATTTTCAACATGTGTGTTTGTAATGTAGCAATAGTCCATTTCTCCCCGACATTTGCCGAACGATCACGGATAATAACGAGCTATCTCTAAGTAGCCAAATAGGTCGACCAATCAAATGCTGGTAGGCACATTAACTATTCATTGTAACAGTGCCCAATGTGAATCAAAAATAATACAAAATTGTTATTAAATGTCAGACTAGAACTTGGAACGCACCACAGATATATGTTAAAAACAAAAATTAAAGCGTGTTTGTTGATACAATTCAAAAACAGGATTGTCAGAAAACAATGAATATTTCTATCGTAACACCGGTTTCAACTTACGTGCACATGCTCCAATGTAAACAATTCAACATGTGTTCTTGTAGCCTTGAAACGTTTCCAAAGAATGAGTCGAGATGGTTTCTGTATAGAATATTACTGACTGCGGTGTTTGTGTTTTAGCGAACTAATACGCATACTTTAACTCAGTATATAAACATTGAGACTGTTTAATGTGTGACTGTTGATACTTATTTGACTACCAGCATCTGATTAGTTCTTGAAGTCATGTGACTTTGCGCCATGTGACTGAAATTCCGAACGTTGTATGGAGATTTCCGAAGTACCGGTGAAATGGGCTATGCAACATTTGATTATCAAGTGGTATGACATACCATCACCATATTTAGATTTTTGAATATCAACGTACAATATATCGTAATTTGTCTAATAGTAGCACTCGGTCGCTATGAAAAATGCAAAGGGGCGCTCATATAAAATGAAAAAAAAAACAAACATTTTTCTATTCTTTTTTTTAAACAATCAAAATGTATTAGAGAATTTTGAAGGTTTTCAAAAAAAAATTAAAGGTGGGGGAATGGGGTGGAGTGGGGGCTCTTCTATAAGCCATTACTCTAAGGAGAAAAACAATATTTGTGAGATATTGTTACATAGTATAAGAGAAAATGCAACTGATGCAAAGATAGTGAACAACCGCTAAAAGGCAAAAACGAATGGAAAAAAAGAAGACTCCGCCTAACTCATATAAATTTATCTTGCATTGATAAGGCTGATTTTTATTGATTTCTAAATATGTTTACTTAAAATGCCATAATTTATATTCAAATGTCAGGCAAAAAGACTCCTTGAAGTTTAGCACTGGCCTTCAAACAGCTAATTAGACATTTGTGAATAGATCTTTTTCCTTCAGTTATTTAATAAAATGCACCAAAGTCCCAGGTTGTCTAGCCATATCAGTAATTACACAAAATCAAACTATAATTTGTTTATTTAGAATGTAACTACCAAATTAGCCATTCTTACAAAATGCATTCATTTCTGGTGTGTTCCCCGCCACAGACTTAATTATTATTTAATATTATATACTTTAGATAGTACAGTACTTTGTCTAAATCGAGAACCTGGAGCAAATATGGAATATATTGTGATAGATGTGATGATGTCATTAAAAGCGTGACCAGAGTTGACATTTACCTCACCACCCCGCCTGGGGTGGAATACAGGCAAGTTCAAAATGCTCAAATCTCGTCTGCTGTGTATTGTTTGTTTGTATGGTGTTTTACGTCATTTTTAACACATGTAAGGTTATATATGATGGTCGATTTCTTTATGGTGGATTCGGACCACCCACGTTTCATGGGTAGAACCAGTACTATACACCTCCCGCCATCCGTAAGAATCAACATTTTCTCACAAGCCGAGCTCCCAGTGGGATTCGTCACATTTTATATTTACTATATTTTTGTTTTTCGATCTCATCTGCTCTGACACATTTTATATTTACAGCTTTTTCGTTTTTTATATATGTTTCCTATCAGGTTTCCTATATATCTCACTCTTCAAATGCAGAAATAAAGAAATGAAAAAGTCTCTAAAATCTCGCTCTTTGGTATGTTACACTGGAAAACATCGTTCACTAAATGATGGTTTGTTGAAGAATGGTGTTTTGCATCATTTATAGCATATTTTAGGCTATATAATTATTATAGTCGATATTTATAGCGGCAGAGAAAAATCGACATTGCCATGTGTCTCTTTATAGCTGCACATTTTTAAATGTCAACCAATCAAAGATTAGGATATTTTTACCAAGTGTGTTAAGTGAATTGGAATGCAGGATTATTACTGCGTTAGGGAGACAATGTGATTTGTCTCAAGAAAGTTCTGAAGTACTGACATACTGTATATGAACTGTCCTGTAAATATTCCACCCAAGGCATCAGCAAGGAGACAAATGTTTGTTTTTGATTTTTCTGATTTGTACTGATAAGCATCTCAGCTACCCAGATCTGGGCAAAGATATCTGGATGACATAAAAGCTTGCAATAAATCACATCCATTTGGTGATGACTTCAAAACTTTAATTTATGGGTGATAGGTAACATATGCCAGAAAATAAGCTAAGTGATGTTTTTTCAGCTGTTCTTTTTACAGACAGGTCTATAATATGTGAGGGACATCAAGATGACTGTCAGGTTATCTTTAATATCTTGTATATATAACCAGATAGACTATTTGAAGATTGACACAAAGCTGTTTTACCCAGTAGAGATTCAATAATCCAGTGTAAAATTCAAAGGACTTTCTCCCTGCCCCGGCATACGGGAGGTCATGGATAGAATCCCTGGCCGGGTCATACCAAAGACTTCATGAAAATAGTATTAGAAGCTCCCTTGCTTGATGCTCAGCATATAAAGGGTAGTTTTAGGACTGGTCAGCTAAATGTCAGTTTAAATGCGACTGGGTAGGGTATCATGTCAGGTGTCAATGGTGTGGTATTCCAGTGAGGTAGCTCACTGCTACAAGCAGGCGTGCACCATCCTGATATGACTGAAAGATTGTTAAAATCAATGTTACATACATTTTCCCAACGCCACACCAAAGAAAAAAAGGGAAGTAAAACACAAGCCAATAACAGTTTTGCCTGTTGCAGTTATTTCCCTTAGATACAAACCCCCATGTCAGAATTGAATGATTCAAGGATTTTTCTACCAATTAATCTTGATAAAAAAAACATTCACAAACTGTAATTGAGACTCTATGCTCAGTAATTTTGCATGAAACTAATTACCCAAAAACATAATATGTTGTGTAAATGTGTACTAGTGTAATAAATATGCAAATGAACGCCGAATCATGGCTCGGTACTTTTGGTGCCATGTGCAATCAGGAGTGTTTCGTCAATTTCCTATACTAGTATTTACCAGGCTTCAGAAGTCACAGGGGCAGTTCCGTCTGCTCAGAGCGTATCCGTGGCCGAATGATTAACGATGTTGCGTTGTAAACCTTCGCCTCTCACCGCTGCGGGTTCGAATCCCACTGGGAGCTCGACTTGTGAAGAAGTGTCGATTCTTACGGATGGCGGAAGGTGGTAAGTACTGGTTCTACTCAGGAAAAGTGGGTTGTCTGCCTCCACCACAAAAAAAACGACCGTCATATATAACCTTACTTGTGTTGAAAATGACATAAAAACACCATACAAACAAACAAAATACAAACCGTCTGCTCAGTGTAGTATGGAGAAGATCGGAGCAACATACGTGGATTGCATAAAAAACAGCTGCGTTTATAAATGTAGATTATGTCATTTTGGAGATATGTGAAAACATTCATGTCTATTCAAAGAGAAACCCAGCAGTCTGGATTTTTATTTCAAACTCTGGGTGTGAGTTTTAGTTTTCAAAATTCAAGGACTTTGCAAGACCTGTGCAAATCTTAGTATTATTTACCTTCACTCTGCAAGGCTGTCTGTATTTGATTGGTATTTCGACGTAATTTTTCAGCACATTTTAGGCTATGTATGACGGCTGATTTTAAGTTGTCGAGGCACTGACCACCCTTATTCCAGGGTAGAACCAGTACTGTATACCTCCCGCCATCTGTAAGAATAGGCACTTTCTCACTGACAAGTCGAGGTCCCAGTGGGTTTCGAACCAACAGTGGTGAGAGGTGAGAGGGTTTCAAACTGGGGTGTCTTTACCCTCTCGACCATGGAAGCACTGTACAGAATTATCGAAGGTTGCTTTAAAAGTAACTAGCATAAAACTTCTAATGCGGAACTTTGTGCATTTAAAACAACACATGGCCAGATGTTTGCCATTTTCCCAGAAGCCCTATTGGCATTTCTTTGATCACAAATTACACCTCATTTTTACAACTGGGGCTGTAATTTGTGAATACTGGTGGTGATTGCTCCCTAAATATTCCAACAAATGTCAATGTTAATTATGAAATATCTTTCTTACAACAATAAATAATTATTAGATTGCAGTCAACCCAATCTTAGGAACAACACTGCAGATAGTAACAATCGTTATACATGTTTTTGTATACATAAGATCAAACAAACATTGAATATTGAAGATCTTTCTATAATTTATTAATATTTTCTATTATTATTAAAAAAAAAAAAGTTTTTGAAAAGGCATTACGTGGTCCGAGTATTAACTTTCACACCCCATTAAAATGTTTGCATATTTTAAAACTAAAAACATTAAATAGGTAATTTTAAACAAGTTAACGCTTTTTCAGTAAAACGTGTTTTTAAAAGTGTTTTATTGTCGAAATATCCGTTTTAACATCTTGCTAATATAAGCTTTCCAACCGTTTAATGGAATTAAGGCGGGACCACGTAAAGGTTTGTGCTTTTGAGAGGGGTTGGGGGTCGCTACTATTAGGAGAGGCGCACTTGTTAGGGGAAATGTGGTATGTGATATTTATTTTAAAGTTATATAATATATATATATTATTTTTTTTCAATAAACTAGTAGGGTATTCTACGGAAAATTTGTGTCGCCTGCCGTGTGCTTACTTCATCAAGTACAATCTAATGAAACGGGGCATAACTCTGTCAAAATGAAAGTCAGAGTTATTGGACATGCGTAACGACATTGAGGTAAGATGAAGATGTGTGTCAAGTCTCATGAACATAGGTCAAATACTTTTTAAGCTATGGCCAAGGTTAGGTTGCAGGTTAAAATGTGATGGACGAACGATGATGGACGATGGACAAAGTGATCCCTAAGTGTCTGCCATGCTAAGCAGGTGACACAAAAACAGTCTAATCTTTCACTTTTTTTAACATAAAATACATTGCAACAGTCCACTATGATCCAGGCAACAAAATAGGTAGTTTTAATTATTTTATGGTTTAAAACTTGATCATCCAGAACATTTCAAAAGAATAATAAATTAAAACACTGGTAAACTAAGGCTTTAGTTGTTTTCTAATATTGTTTGCTGTCTCAATATAATCTAATATTGTTTGCTGTCCCAATATAATCTAATATTGTTTGCTGTCTCAATATAATCTAATACTGTTTGCTGTCCCAATATAATCTAATATTGTTTGCTGTCCCAATATAATCTAATATTGTTTGCCGTCCCTATATAATCTAATATTGTTTGCTGTCCCAATATAATCTAATATTGTTTGCTGTCCCAATATAATCTAATATGGCTGTTTATGGGATGTAAAGTCCTATTTTATTAATTTTTAACATTTTAACACAAACCAGACATGAAGCAGGTGTTGGTGATTTTGTGTAGGTGATTTTGTGTACATTAATCTCATAATATCAACCCTTACCCAGCTGTGCAGATGTTATATAGATGTTGACATCTAATAATATTGGGACATGCACAACCTGCTATTGGAACCCCATAATTAATTTATGGTTATATACAATCTACATAGTTGTAAATCAGGTGAAGCCACCAACCAATGAACATATAACATGCACCTCCTTGGCCAATATTGGAGCAAATATAGTATGGTCTATAGAGACTAGTTATTGATGGTGCCAGGTTTCTGGCAAAAAAAACAAACCCAGAAACCCAACCCATACACATAACCCTCATCACTAACAACACACAACCCCGTCCCCCGCCCCAACAGGTACCTTGTCCGCCATTGCACATGCCAGCGCGCCCTGGCGAGGCCCTAGGGTCATCCCACACCAATGGCCGCTGGTCCTAGTCGCCAATCAGACCCATTCCAGATGTAGGTGGCACACTAACATCCAATTCACATTCAGATCGTATCGTCCCTCATGCACCAACATACCGCTCTTCTTAGTGACCACCAACCTACGCGAGCTATCGAACCCACGACCAACTCAGCATTATGAACTCGTTATTCCAGGGTGTGGACCGCAGTGTAGTTTTTTTTAAAAAATTATCAGATAGGGATCCTAAAAAAAACACAGAGGGTAATTTCACTTCTCGCCCCGGATAGCCCAATCCCCCCACGCTGCATGGTAGCCACACCTCCCCCCCGCTGTCGACTGTGTCGGGTGAGGTAAACTCCCGCAAAACCTATGACCCTTCCGCACCCAGCACCCCCCTATGCGTGCTCACCAAGCCAATACCCTGCCCCCTACACCATCCTCAATGTCCAAAGAGAGCCTGCCCTCCCAACTCCCCCACTACCCAACCAAAAACCAACACACCACCTTTACCCATTGGCTAGACCCCCCGAGTCTCGTCAGACACCCTTATCCCACTCATTCCTTCACAAGAGTATACTAAACATCCACCGTTACATTATTTCTTACATCTATATGCAATACTTACAATGTATTATTACTCCACACAATCCCTCTCCCCCCCCCTGAAAACTAGCCCCTTGTACCAATTCCGCCACCAGACCCATTCCCACACTCCAATAAACCCAATAGCCCACCGCAATGCACAAACAACCAAACCCAACTAATGCCTAACTGCCCACCCGCCCCCAGTTGAGAGAGAAGAGTGTGATGATACGGAACACGCAGAATCTACGGTACCCCCACCGCCCCCACACCACCGATACTGCCACTTCCGACTCCATCCAACCCGGACCACCCCCACCACTATATGGTATTCAGAGTATACAAAGGCATAATCCGCCAACATTAAATACCCAGTGGCCGGACAAACACCCCCACCCCACCCCTTACCATGCGAACAGTGCCATTCGCCCCCAACAAGTCCTCGCCCATTGCTAATGAGATACTTCAGTACCTGCACGTTCCTGCCAACCCTCCCTACCCATAGTGCCCCGTGTCCATATAGAAACCCCCCCCACCCTGACCGTCACATGCCACACGAGTCTCGGAACCATTAGCCTCCGGCCCCCGCGCGGCTGTCCCTTCTGCCAACTGCCACCGTTTTACCCCGATCCCACCCACAACAACACCCCACTGCACCTCTGGATCCTTTAACGAGCTCGGACAGCTCTACCGAACCCCGGTGTCCTCGCCCAGTAGAAAACAGCTCACGACCCCGCACCACGACGGCCGCTGGCTCAGTATGCCCGTGACAATCCGCCAGCCCCCCACCGATGACACTCCGTGGCACCCCCGGCGGAATGAAAGCCCTCGGGCCTGGCCGTTACCACAACCGCCCCGCACGACCCGGTACTAGGGGCGCCCGTCCTCGGCCCATGCCCTCATTTGACAGATAAAAAGATTGTAATGAAAATTTTAATGATTGTTATTGTGGGACGTGATTCTTGTTTACATGTTCGCCGAAGTATCAGAGGCAGCCGTCTGCTTTGCTGTGGGGTTATCTTGGGGTCATTATGTGTCCTAATGAGAAAAAGTCTGGGATCAATCTGCAACACGTTGTTTCTCAAATACACCATTCAAAGCGGGTTCGCCAAAATCTATCATACAAATCGACGGACTGAGATATTGCGTTTCAGGTACAATGAGGTCTGGCCTGAAAAATCAAGGTAACATCTCACTGTGATGATGCTCTACGTAGCACACCCGAAACCCAACACAGCACGTCTACGCATATGAGCCGCCCCCGGTCCACCCCACTTTGAAGTTATGCGACAATCGGGCTGGACGCTACGACTCTACGCAACATTGCCCATAGACTACTTTATGGAGGGGTGTATGGGGAGGAGTGCAAACCATCGTATATGCTGTTGCTTATATTTAATTGATCATAATTTATGTAACATTTAAAGATTTACCCTCTTAGTTCATGTTAAAATAGGGGGGTTGACCGTGGCCGCGATGGTACGCTGTCTCAGCCTAGAAAGCACTAGGTCCCCTCCCCGAACCAGATTGTGAGTAATTGCCTCCCTGCTAAACTCAGCCACATGTCCACAAACTTGAGCGTCCGCAGAACCCGAGTGAAGATTCCTGGGTCCTGTGCAGATTCGGCCCGTACTGAGGATCAACCCCCGGAGCCGCGCGGATCCGTGGGCAAGAACTTTGTCCGGACGGGCACCATGGGTC